>JBAKGM010000279.1:1534058-1556294 GCA_037177215.1 Asparagus racemosus
AAAAAAAATCTGTAAATTTTATTAATGAAGGTGACATAAATCTTCATTAAAGATATAAAAAGGGACATTGGAGGATTATTTTTTGGATGCATGGGAAAAATAGGATATTGTAGAACTATCCTGAGACAATATAGTAACCGCATGCCAAATAAGATCTCACAAACCCTAAAGAAAACAAAATATACAAACAGACCTGAACAAAGAAGCTCACCCATGCCAAAATTTATAGAAACCTCTTTTATCCTCAATAATAATCTACATAATGTGGGGAGAAAGAAGCTCACTCATGCCAAAAATTATAGAAACATATTTTATCCCCCCTAATAATTTGCATAATGTTGGGAGAAAAATGGTCTGATATCAAAAGCAATCAAAAGGATCGATGAGATTGGCACTAAAAAAGTTAAAGCGTCCGCAACTCGATTTTCTTCTTTGAATGTATGGGAAATTCACCCTAAGCATTTCCTGCTTTTTATTTATGATATTGGAATCAATTAAAATTAGGAGTGCACATGGTTGAGGATCGTTATGGCTAGATACAAATCACTATAGTTATAGATATTTGTCTCGTTCTTGAGAAAGTGTCCAGTGGAAACAAACAATAGCAATAAATATGCACTCAAAGGATGTAATTGGATTTGTGCATGAATCCTGAAATCTAATGATACAAGAGCACATTCATTTGATGCACATTTAATGTTATGGACTCGAATATACTTGATGCTTTTCCCTCTGTCTTTTTTAAGCTTTAGAATGAAAAGAAACTCCACAACGATCATCAACAAGCAATAGTTACCAACTCAACCCTCAAATAAATAAATAAAAAAGGAAGGAAAAAGAAAAAAAAACTCAACCACCTAAATCAGTTTGTTTGTGCTTGACAATTCCTGATCTTGTATTTTGCCCTTCAATTCTCTATTGTAGTTGTTTCCATATAAATGAAATTGGATCCCCAACATGCATTTTCAAGAAGAAGTTACAAGTGCAATGTGTATAAGTGCTTCGAGATATTGTTGGATGTTTTAATTATTTGTATATATTATTTTTATTTGCACTAATACAATACTCTTAGAGAGAGCCCTCAAAGGTTTCCCCCTTCAAAAAAGGTAAATGCAATTTAATACGTAAAGTTTTACCGATTTACAACTCTGATATCCAGAAGTTTAGTTTTGTCCGAATAATAACACCAAAGTGGTATCAAAACTGGAATTGGTAAATTTCTAGTATTTTTAGGCAAATTTTAATCTCCAGAGTATTAAAATGAAGTTAGCTCACCCATAAAATATGAAACGAGCGTAAAACCCTCAAATTCATTTCATAATTTGAGTTTAGATTTTTGACCGTGGCATGTAGTAACTATCTTCTTATGAAGAAAAGCAGCGGAACATTTTTCTTGATTCAAGATCGATATATTTCCTCAGATCGAAATAGTTATTTTTTTATAATTCTAACTTTTATGAAAGCGTTTCTGTTTATATTATACAAAATAAAATATATTTAATTTACATAAGACATACATGTGCTTCTTTTCATGATGCACGAAAGTATTTAATTCGTATCTGCAATTTTTTATCTATTTTTATCCATAACCCACATAACACAAGCCACATTGGAAATATTCATAAAAAATTGTCACTCTGTTTAAAACTAATAGATAAAGGGAGATCACAAGAAGAAACGAAGGGGAAATGCATGAAATCATTTGTGATTTATTATTATAATATTTTGATTTTACAAAATTATTGATCTCGTCTCTCGCATCATTCTGATTTAGGAATCACAAATGCCGCCTTTAACTGCAAGAGAAAAAAATAAAATTTAGAAATTCAGTCCTATTTCTAAAATTTAATAGTAATTGCATTAATCATACTCACACTAACAAAGGAATTGTTGCCACAATCACAAGACAAACAATTATCTTAAAGATACATGATTCTTTTTAGTTCTAGTTAATTATATAGAAGTGTTGAGAAATTAATTTTAAGATCAAACTATATCATGGCTTTTTTGAATATGTAGTTTCATATGTAAAAAAAATTTGATAGTTTATTTTCTTAATTATAAGATTGATAAGATATTTATCAAATATTATTACAAATAAATGAATAATTTTGTAAAAGAAAATGAGTCAGATAAAAAATACATACTAAAAATATAACTAGCAAAGTAATAATTAAATATCTTGCTCAGGATAAACTCATGTTGCGACAATTGCTTGTGTTTTTTTTTTCTTATCCTTTTTTTTAATATGGGAATTGAACCCAAAACGTTGAGAGCCATATTGAAACACCTCAATCATCTGGATCACCCCGATTTCCTATAATTGCTTGTGTTTTAGTGGATATATATGTTGAAACTGTTATCTTTCAAATATTCTTAAATGATTACTCGAATACATGCAACAAATAATACTTACTTCTCCATTTAAGATTTCTAAACAAAAACTGATCATTAGATACGTACCTCATTAGTGTAAGACTTGATAATCGAAGCCAACATGTCATCTCCCACAACAGATCTGAAGTAGCGAATCATTTCCTGACGAGTAATAGTTTTGTCCTACATCAAGTATATTTGTATGAGATTTATGGAAAATAACCAAATCAACTATTTTGGTAAGCAAATAATAAATTTTGCTGCTAGATAAGGGGAAAAAATTCAACTCAATTGCTTACTATGAAGCTCTTTTGAATCTCCTTCATCAAGCATATCTTTTCATCCGCTAAAGACTTTGACAATATTTCTATCAGCTTAGTTACAGGGATAAAAAGTGATGATGGCCTTTCTAAAATTACATATTCATCGGAAAAACCCGCTGCGTGGATAGCTCCTTCCATTTTCTTGTTTTCAGCTCCAGCCGCCATACTGCATCATGTTTATAGAAAAAAACATTTGATATTATAAACAACAAAAGAAGAACAAAAAAAGATAAAGCATAAGACCTTAGAAGAGCTAGAGAGACTATATGTTTACCTAGTCTTTCTTTATTTCTTATTGCGTATTGCACTGGCATGAAAGAATGAATTGAATGGGTATATATACACATATTAATTACATTGAATTGAAACAATATAAAATTGTATTCATGCATTCGTTGAATTCTTTAAAGCTTGCTCATCAAGTTACAATAGAACAAAGAACATGGACATAATATAAGATATACATATCATTTGGTTGGATGAATCTTTATCCTTTGAAGCTTGCACCCTAAGCAATAATAAAAGGAAGAACGCGGGCACCTAATTGCAAATATATTTATCAATGTTCTACGTAACCAATTTCAAGGACAAAAATTTTCACGAGTACTTGTCTTAATTTGGAGAAATGAGAGGGAAGAAATGTACAATTACATGATTTTTTAGCGGCACTTTGCATATTTTTGGAGTTCAAAAGATAGAACGATGTCAAATGTGGACCCAAATGAATATTTTTAAGTTTTTTTAAAAGTTCTCATTGAAATGTCGGGTTTACCCATTTCACTCCATACCCGAATCCGTTAAAGAAGTTGACATTTATTTAGGCCCCTCAGATCCCCAAATATCTCTACGATTGATCGATTCAATTTGGTAAGCGATCGGTTTCTCTCTATTAAACTAGGGTTTCTCTCGTTCGATCACTTGTCTATTAATTGCTAATTAATCGCAGAAAAAGGAGAGAAGTAGGAAAGAAGAAGATCCAATGGCGAAGAATTCGTTCAAGCTCGAACATCCTCTCGGTTTGTGCCCTTTTTTCCCCTTTTTTTATTCAGAAAATAAACATCTTGATTTTTTTTTTTTTTTGAGTAATTATGATTAGGCCTTTCTCAGATAGGAGCAAAGAGGGAAAAGATTGAAACTTCCGCCCCAATTTTACGCTGAAGCAAAATTAAATTTTAGTTGAAGACTGAAATTTTAGTTGAAACAATCCAAATTAAATGTTCATGTTATGTAGTATATGTAACGGGGAAAAAAAGAATAAATTTTGCAAAACTGGCATAAGTATTGTGGATCTTACACATAACTACCATAAACGATTTTTGTTAGAGAAAGTGCCACTATTATATCTTATCAGAAAATTCTATGGTGGTTTAATGAATGACTAAAGTTCATTATTGTTCGGTGACTTTATATGAAATTTTATGATGGGTTTGTAAAAGTTCATGGTGTTTAGTTTATGGAGAGTTTTTTGATATTATGTGGTATTTTTGTTGATTTGAAAGCTTGTGGCATATTCCTCTAATTAAAAAGTTATGTTATTGTCTCTGAGAAACCCCTAATAGTTTATGGTTGTTTTGTGCAATTCACCGAAAGAAGAAAGAAAGAGAATCCTAACTGGAATAGGACTTTTTGATTGAAACAAACCAAACATTAAATCATGAATTCTTATTCTTCTCATTTGCGATATGATTCTGATATCCGTTCTAAGATTAATGTTCTTTTTTGCTGCGACATTAAGTAGTAACGCATATATATCACAGTTCTTAACATGTGTCTCATTTTGTCTATACTTGGCATTCTGTGTTTCAGAAAGGAGACAGGCTGAAGCTGGTCGTATTAGGGAGAAATATCCTGATAGAATTCCCGTGAGAACCTTTATCTTTTTTGTTATATATCATAAATATCTTAAACTGTACCTTCTTCTGACTGTTTGTTATTTCGTGTGTATAGGTGATAGTAGAGAAGGCTGAGAGGAGTGACATCCCAGACATTGACAAGAAGAAGTCAGTCCTTTATCTTTATTTATATTTTTATTTTTATTTTATGCCTTCTAGAATTTTATATTCACGTTATTTATATATTTCAAAAATCCTACAAGAAGTTTGTCCCTTTTTTCTTTATGATTCTCAAGGTAGCTATATGTTCCTAAATCTTGGTTATAGTGGCACCTAAGTGAATAGTTAGGATAATCTATAACTTCAAATATAATAATTTCTTATGAGGATAAGTACATATCTTGAGAACAAGGACACATTACACTTTTCTCACAGATGATATTGTAGTATCTCTTAGTGTTCCGTGTGTTTCTAGCTATCATTTGGTTATTGGCCAAATTAAGCTTACTAACCTAATGATCGGATAATATGTTATGGTTGTGACCTCCTTTTAAATGAAATGTCTTATCTATTATTCCTGTACCATTGGTGATAAACATCATATCTCACTTTTCACACTTCCACTTAT
Source organism: Asparagus racemosus (assembly GCA_037177215.1). Classification (NCBI taxonomy): domain Eukaryota; kingdom Viridiplantae; phylum Streptophyta; class Magnoliopsida; order Asparagales; family Asparagaceae; genus Asparagus; species Asparagus racemosus. The sequence continues at coordinate 1,539,218 of JBAKGM010000279.1, forward strand.
ATGCTCTTAGTTTAGTTTGAAAGATTTTATAGTCGTCCTGATGGAATGACAAATTTTGAAACTATTTACGATTCCGAATTGCATATAATATCTGTGTGATGGAATGATCTCTCATCTTTCATTTATTCACATTGAGTCGTGGAGAAGAAGTAAATTTATCGGGGTTTTGGTCCGTTTGATTTGCTGTTATAAGCATTTGTAGTTTTCTTTTCATAGAGGCGAGTCTTTCCCATGCTGAATGAGACTAGATGTGTCTTGATTCTTATCTAATTTACTCAATAATTTGATGTGATCATTTTTCTTTTCCTTAGATCCTATTATCTAATAACTTGTATTAAAAATTTTTTTTACTGTCTTGATGATCATGCAGGTATTTGGTTCCAGCCGATTTAACTGTTGGTCAGTTCGTTTATGTTGTTCGGAAGAGGATCAAACTCAGTGCTGAGAAGGCCATCTTCATTTTCGTCAAGAACACACTCCCACCAACAGGTTTGTCGAAAGCATGTAGCCTTCACAGATAGCTCTTTTGGTTATTTCTTTTTCTTTTGTGTCTTGTGTTACTGAACTCTTTATTATTGTCGCAGCTGCAATGATGTCCGCGATCTATGAGGAAAACAAGGATGAAGATGGCTTTCTTTACATGACCTACAGTGGAGAGAACACATTTGGGTCCTTCTAATGGCTGTGAAGGATTTGATCCTTCTATATACCTGTCTATAAAAACTTAATAATGTGTATATTCTACGCCCTCTCCTCTCGCATACTCTATTTGATTTCTCTATATATGAATTTCAAGATTCTGGATATCTGGGAGAATGTGATAGTTATGAATATTTGCCGTATCCTCATTATTGACCCTTGTGCTTTTTAGCGCGCGTATGCATTGACAAGTTTATTAATTATGGTTTTATCGCTTGCTGTTCCGTTATTGTTCTAGTTGTTGTTCTAGTTCAGATTTTTACAGATTGTTTCAGGTGTTGATTTGTGTAGGGAGTTTTCTACTGAGAATGTATTTTCTCCCCCAGTTTTGAACCTCTTTTACAATGCTCATAAACTAAGCTAAAGTTTTTTTTCACCGTGAAAGAGAGAAAATGTGAAAGTAAATAAAAAGATATACAAGTTTACAAAAATATAATCACTTACGTATTGTCTTTGCATGAAAGTATGATATAACTTTTTTTTTTTATAGAGTAACCACAACACTTTTTTTTTTTTAAATTAGTAGAAGCAAAACATGCTCTTTTATAAATTGGGTAATGAGGGGGTGAGAGGTATAGTTATAAATAACTAATTTAGGGCAACATTGTTCAAAATATACATGCTTGACACACGGTCACTCTCTTCAATAATGATGATCAGGCATAGCTTGCAGTAAATTTCTAATAAAAATTGTTAGGATATTTTTCTGGAAAACGCTTGATGGTTATGGGTTTCTAAAAAATTTCCTATGTAAAACTGGGCACAATGCGCTTTTAAATTACCCTTGTAAATATATACTAAAGTACAACAATAAAATTACTTCATTCAAATATTTAGAATGAATCAAAATTATGGGGGTCACTTTCTAAAATATGCTAAAGCAAATTGAAACAAAAAAATTGATTACCACATTATACCAATGCTGTACCGTTGATAGGACAATAACACCAATAACTAAAAATAAACTCAGGATTTTTTGAATAAGTGTATTCTCTGCATCTTATTCTCGCGCAAGTAACCAGCTGCTCAATAAAATGGAACTATATACTACTCTTTTCTGTACAATGAACTATTGAAAAGAATGGAAAAACAAAATCTTGAAGAATTTACGGAGAAAATAAAAAGTGAAAACCATTAGAGCACCGTTGTTCATTCTCTTGAATTTCTTCCTAAAACCAAAGGTTTTATTTATTTTCGTGCTGCATGATAAAGCTCCATGTAATCAAGAGCAGGGCGATTCCATGACCAATCTTGCTCCATCACACGCTTGCACAACGAGTTGAACCATTCTCTGCCATCGTACCATGCAGATATCGCCCTGCAAAATTTATGATAGAGGGTTAAACATAATGAAAATTCACGGAAATAAGAAAATGCCACATTGGATCACCATGGATTTACAATAAATTTCACAAAACTAACACGCATGATGGCACTTAGCAATAAGTTGTCACATGAGAAATTTTGGATAGTTTTGTCCTTTGTACTCTGTATTTCTTCTATATTACTCTTATAAACTTTGTGGACTGAAAGATATCAGTAAGAGTGCACTAGAGGATTAGACGTGTTATCCAGGACATTTAACACTTTTAGCAAACTTTTCCAATAGATGATGCTATTTTCTGCAAATTTAAGAGTTCACGGTAATTATCTCCAATAAAAACATTTATGCTATTTTGTGCAAAGCCCTCCAAAGGTTACATCAGTTTATTGATAATTACCCTCTAACTAAATGGTATAACATATAACAAAAATGTAAATGGGCATATTATATGAAGTATAGACAAAAATATGTAAATGCCATATACTTGTAAACTATATATATGTCACATTTGAATCAAACAGATATAAAGGCTTAACGGGACAATGATTTCTGCAATATAAACAAATTAAAGAATTGTTTATATTAAAGAATTGAGTAAAACAAATTTGTTACTTGCCTGTTGAGAGCATAATCAACACCCGCTGTATCAGCTCCATCAAAGCTAAATCCATTTGGTTCAAGACCTTGAGCTTGAGCCCGCTCCTTATCATTATCAACATCGTATACAGTATCATAAAGTCCTACAAGGGTGAAGAAGAATACTCATAAATTACACACATAGTGCTATTACAGACAATTCTTTAATCAAAATTTTGTCAAATTCTCATTCAGGTAATCTAGTAAAACTTCTCATATAGAGGGAGAAAAAAAAATCTCGAGGCACTAACCTCCAGTTTTACGGACAACAGGGATAGCTCCATATCGCATCGCTACAAGTTGTGTGAGTCCACACGGCTCAAAAATAGATGGAACAAGAATAAAATCTGAGCCAGCATATATCTATCAAGAGAAATGGACAAGGATCAAAAAACCAAAATCTAGAATAGAACACCCAGATAAGGATTTTGAGAATGGTTAATGAAATCCCACCAAGTGTGAAAGAGGCTCATCATAAGTTAATACAAGTCGAGCTCGGTCACCATGTGAAGAATGCAACTGGTTTGCTAAATTGACAAAATCGTTTTGTATTCGAGGATCTGGAGCTGAACCCAGCAAAACAACCTGCAGCCAAAGGAAAATCACATAACATGGTAATTTAATGCAAATAAAACAAGAGAGCGACTTGATACTCTTATACATAACTGACTTAGTTAAGCCCACACACAAAATGTGTACTATGTAATAAAATGGATCGTCAATTTTGTTCAACTTGATCTACATTTCTTAAAAGGGCTATTAATGAAAAATCATGTATGTTGAGGATACATTACCCAAGCATCAAGTGATTATCGAAATTAATGGTTTTCTGGCAATACAAATAACTAAAGGGACCTCTTGGTGCACGAGTTAGACTATTCCAATAAATGATCTATTCCATTCATCATGATCTACACATCTTAAAACATCTATTTCAGTCATCATGATCTTCATATTTCACATTGTCCGTTGTAGTGAAATTGTTGTAAAACCATTAAAGTTGCAACCACTTGATGCATGATTAATTAGAAGTCCTCATACCTCTTTTTTTTTTTTTTGTGTATCACTTAAAACATGTAGATTAAAATGAAGGGAGTGAATTGTGTTCAAATTGATAGCATATGATGCAGTTTCCATCGCGAGCAGAACAGAGTTAGTTATGCCATAAGAGTACTAATGCCAACAAAAAATAAGGTACATGGAGTTAACCTAAACTGATTTTAATGCAAATTTTTATTGTAACATGACTGTCTTTATGCAATAAAGTTTGTCTCTACCTGTCCACCGCGATCAAGCGCTCTCCAAATGGCATGCTTTATAAGGTGAATACCTTTCTGAACTGTCAAGCGAGTAATAATTCCTACTAAAGGTTGATCAGATTTACTCAAGCCAAGCCTTTGTTGCAAGGCTTCTTTAGCTGCCTTCTTGCCTTCAACAACATTTTCTGATGTATAAGCTACCTGAAAAGAATGAGTCCTTGTCACCCTTCAAAGTGTAAACTAGAAATAATATTTAAATTCCTAACTAGTTAAACAGAAGATGTCAACTTTTATGATTATATACTGATGATGTAGTTGCACAGGCTTCCTAGAATCACTTTGTGAAAAACAAAGCATGAAATATGTTCTATTTGGTTATCTTAAGATGTTCCCTCTTAATACTATCCTATGTCACTTCTTCTTATGCGTTATAGAGCAATTGTCTAATACTACATGGTAGACACTCTAACAACATTTTGTTAAAATATGGTTATCATATAGAACTTCAAAGAAGCATTCACTTCATTCCCCAATCTGATTGATTTTGTTTACTTATTAAAGGGATCAGTTCTCCTTCTATCTCAACCATACATAAAATTACTAACTGCATTGTGGCTATTCTTGGATTATTCCTCCTATTTTAGTTAAATGCTGCTGAATTATTTACCAAGGAGTGCTTCCCAAACTTTCTTATTTTAGAATTTTGTATATAACTTCAGAATAAGTAGTTTTATATAAATTTTGAAAATCATAGGACTTACAAGGGAATAACTATAAATGAGTTGGGTTTTCTGATTACATGATAACTTATATGCTAAATGCTCAATTTTAAAATTCAAAAATTAAACTAAAAGAAGGTTACACACTCAGTGCCTAGAATATACTAAATCTAGTTTGGACCCTTAGAATCTCAATCAACTCAAGCTCAGATGTGAAAGATAAAATCATGACCAGCATATCAGGACATCAATAATCTGTCTAAAGAAATTCAAGGTAAGTTAAAGGTAATGTACATACTGGAATAAAGTTATCATTGTACGGATCCCATATATCAGGATCAATCCCGTTCAAGATGCCATGAAACTTGTAAAGATGAGGTGAAATTGCAGGATTTCCCGAGACCTCCTTTGAATATGTACTTGATACCTGTTAACAAAAATAATATGCTAGTATATGAACAAAACACGAATTCAAGCTATTCACTTTATTTATTCTTGAGCCTAACCAAATGAACTAGCACGTACATTCCAAGTATACACTCTTACCAACCACTCAGCAAAAATCTTAAAGTGGACTAAGAATAAGGCACTAACCGTTGTAGCCTTATCAGCATGTTGCATTGCTTTAGCAATATGGCCTGCTCCAAACTCAAGGTTATGAATAGTGAAAACAACGCGAGCATTGTTCATCCCATAATGCCTATAGTGTTCCTTGAACAACCATGCAACAGGAGCACTCGACCAATCATGGCAGTGTAAAATATCCTGTTTCAGAAGGATAAATGCATCAACAATTGTTTGTTATAGATTTTTTGCATATACAAAATAGCACAAGGAATGGAAAAAGAAGTCCATACGATAGTAGTGAAATAATTTGTCAATCCTTTTGTTTCCACTTACAGGATGAACCCCTGTCTGTAAGAGAAATTCAAGAGCAGCGTGACAAAAGAAACCAAATCTGTCCCCATCATTCCTACCATATATGCATCCTGCCCAAAACATTCTGCAGAAAGAAAATGACACCCAACATTGAGAATAAATGTTCATTAGGTAATACCTTATACAAGTGAGTCTATCAAAGTTGTAAATCATAAAGTAAAATTACAGATGCACCTACACAATGAAAATTCAATACTAGAGATAAACAATGCAACAAAAAAAATACTATGTACCCATTTTGAGGTTCTAAAAAGTAGACAGACAGGCCTTCCACCTTCCCAAACCAAACTTTTATTTCTGTACCACCCCAGAAAAAGCTTTGACGGAAATGGAAATCCTTCACCTAAATTGCAACAGACCAAGGTTATTGAGGAGGCTTTCCTTCATAACACATATACGGGTACGGATGTATATAGAGAAGAAATTTCTATAAACTGAATTGTTTTTTGAAGACAAAAATAGGCCTGTCACTTTCTTCTTCAATTGATTTACTGACATTCTGAGCAAAGTCAGAAACCACTGCCAAACTCTACAACATGATATTCAGACTGTGTGCACAAAACATAATTGCAAGCAAGAGCAAAAGAGAATCAGCTTCGGATGTATCTTTCCAAGTGATTGTATGCCTTCTAAGTGAATCTCTTTTTGTTTTCTTTGTTTTTCTCCTTTTCTTTTGGAAATCTAAGTATAACCCACGATTGATAAAATTGAGAAATAAAATAGATAAACTTGCATGCAAAAAGGTGTCGAGACTAGCTTTTAAGTCCATGTTTAAGAAAAAAAACATAAGAAGAACAAAATTTCTCTATTATTGCCTTTTGCCAAATAAATGTATGGTATATACATTAGAAAAAGAATAATATTTTCTTGTATTTAATAAAAATTCTGACATAATAAAAATTCTGATATAATAAAAATTCTGATACTACCTACTTTGCAATGTTTAGAACAGGAAAGGCTTATTTAGTTGATTCCACTAGTCTCAATCCTCATCAGCTTTTTGCTTCTCTTTATAGACAAACAGAAACTCAAAATCAAAGTATAAAAAACCCTCAGAAGCAGATGAAACGAGACAATGCAATACATCAAGTAACTATATTGAAAGAAATTCAAAGAATTATGGTTCAGATGCTTACATTGCTAAGATTCATACAATCATATTTTGGAAATATAATATCAACTTTATGGCCTAATTCTTGGACTGCACGAGAAAGACTAGTAACAACATCACCAAGACCTCCCACCTGCAGTAAGTGGCAATGGCACAGGTCATTAATTAAAGCTAGTTTAAATTCCAGACAAGTTATTTGAATTATAACATCCTGTAAAAAGTCTAAAAACCAGTATTTTAGATAGTTCATTTCCTAAAGAAAAAAAACCCATAAGAAAAGGCATAAATTAAAGAGCAATCAAGCAACAACATCAACCAATTAAGAGTACATCAAACACTTCAAGAAAGAGTTGCTTTCAAAGTTTTCATAATAAATGTAAAATTGACATATGCAAAGTTTTCAAATTTGAATATGGTATAATATGCTTGATCCAAGAAAAGATCCCACTAGCAAATTCACTAAAAGTCACAACTCTAACAAATATACAATGATAAATACAACTTCAGATGCAGCATATTGTAAAGCTTAATTTTAACTTAACTAAGGTCAGATGTTAATAGTCGTGATATAAAGGTTTTAGTTATTTTGGTAAAAATCTTCAGCCATTTAAAAGGTGCTTAGTTGTTCAAAGATCATATACTCAAAGATGAACAAAGTTTGAAAATTACTTTTATTGAATTTTTTATGACCTACAAAGTTCAAATAGGATGCTTGCTAGTTCTATTAAAGCATTTGAAACTTGAAAGTGATACGAACAGAAAAAGAACATGAAATTCATACTCCAACATATTATACTCCATAAGTATTAGATCAAATGTACCTTTGCAATAGGAGCCATTTCTACAGCAATATGCACAACATGCATTGGGGGTTCCTTGATTGTTCCTCCTACTACAGGAATATGATAATCCATACCACTTTTGTTGTCATAGATACCACCATCTTCCCGCTCAGAGAAAACAAAGTCCAGCGTGTAAGCATCCATTGGAACCTTAACTGGAGAAGACAACAAAAATTTTTACACTGTTAACCTAATAAATTGAAAACATGACATACAACCACTCAAAGGGATATGGAATGCTTTTTCATATCTAAGGTTATAACATACACAATAGAAAATAACAATCTTTCTGATACAAGCCAAAGTCTGTGGTTTCATCTATCATTGATGAAGTTGTCTTGATTATAGTTGAATCAATCTCGCAATGGATTGACACACAAAATAAAATTCCTTAGAATTGCATTTCTAGCATATAAAGATAGAACAGGTCATGAAGACTATGTATTATGATAAAAGAAAATGCATAACTTAAGTCCTTGTTTAAATTGAGAACTGACTATATTTCATTTGTGTGTTCAGTTTTTACCATAATCTGCCTTGAAGAACTCCTCAATGAACAAAAAAGAGGGAACCAGAAAAACTAAAACATTATTCTACAAACTAGTTTTAACATAGAAATAAGACACAAAGTGCATTGCAGGAACACGGAAGTTAGAAATGACAAAGAATATTACCAGTTGCTTTAAGATGTGTGCCATTCTGTGCAGGTTCCATTCTCTTGGGCGGTAACGGGCCACTGCGATGAGTCCAACGGTTAAATGAGCATCTGAACCAAACTTCAGGTTTCCCACTTAAAACTGTGTTAGAGGGATTGTATAAAACTGTAACCATTTTTCCAGCTTGTATATCAATTGGATCAGTATATACTATATCCTTTTGTGCAAGTAAAAACCTTTTCATGCTTCTTTCCCTTGTTTCAGCCTTCATCTGTGCAGTTTTCTCAGCCTGCTCACAAGCATGGCAATAGTTAAAAGTTTCTTAATGTATACAGCCATATGAATTTGCCATAAATCAGCTATTTGGCTTATAGTGTGAATCGACAAGAATTCAACTTATCATAGAAATTTTCAAGAAACTGCATGCTAGCTAGGAATTGACATAGACTTGGACCATTTGGTATTTTGATGGTTAAGATTTGTTCAATTAGAGACTGTTTAATGCGGACTTGCAATTAATAATAAACCTGATATTTACGGGAAAAGGCTCAGTAATGATGGTGAGATATTGTACAAGATAGTCCGCTACTATACAAGAAAGAATATAGCTGCATGTATTAGACAATGGAGAAAAAAGGCAGTTTTTCAGACTGACCTTTCTTTGTGCAGCCTCTTGTTTTTGTTTCCTCTCTTCCTGAAGCTTTCTATAGATTCTATGTTCTTCTTCAACCCAGAAAAGTTCTTCAGACAAAACATTTGGGATAATGGCATGGAAATCCAAATAGTTGTTATTGTCATACACTGTTGCACTCCGTGGCGGACCATCAGCAAAAACCCAATCCAGGACTAGTGCTCGATCAGGTATAACAACTGCATAATGAGGAAGGTTAATATTTAATTTCAAAAGATCTCCTTTGTGCACAATCACATAGAAAAAATGGTTAAAGATTCTCATGAAATCATATCTAATGGTTAAGCCAATCCATTGAGAAATATATATGTTATTTGAATGTAAAATTGCAGCTACTAAAAATTAGCAATAACTTGGATCATTAAGGGGACATATTATTCCCAATAAAAGATCGCTCGTATCATTGAAGATGACCTCCTTGGTAAAATTCCTACAGATGTCTATTTTCTAGGTTTTCAAATTAGGCATTTTGCTATTTACCAATGGCTAATGATAGAGGTTCACGATTTAACGTTTACACACCCCAACTTGCTTCAAAAATCTCCTATGTATTGTATCAGATTTTATTTTAAGGTTATGTGTGTATCAGACTTGTCAGCGCATGTGGACAAACATTGTCATCATTAATTTGGTAGCAAGGAGATAAATACTGAGTAAAAGCATTTGGTAAAATAATTTAAAGAGCATAAGACATTTCAACTAGACAGAAACTATACACACACACTACAACATATACATGGATGCAAATAAATACCTTCTGCATACCACCAGTCTCCATCTTTTTTCTCAGATCTTTGAAGCCTTTCAACAATAGTCAATCCATCACCCCAATTATTATAACCACCATGAATCCAGACCTCTGAAACATGCTCAAGGGGACGAGCGCTTCGGTTATAGTATAATCTAACTCTGTCCTCGCCTTTAAATACAGTAGGCTCTATGTGCCATAAATCATCAACTGATTTATGGGCAAACTTCATTACTTGGCTAATAGCTTCCCGCATTTTATGTACTTCCATCTTTGCTTGTGCAAGGTCAGCTTCACTTGCTGCCTTTTCTGCCTCTCTCTTGCGCTGCTCTTCAGCTAGTTGTTCCCTTTCAGCTTGTTCTTCAGCAATCCTCTCAAGCTCCTTCCTTTTCTCTTCAAGCAAGAAATCCTCAAAAGAAGATTTGTCGAACTCACTTTCCACAGTTAAGAAAAAGTCCTTCAAGTTGTTGTTCTCGTAGACATTCTCACCATTAGAGAACACGAAATCTACTCTATATGCCTCCCTAGGAACATATAGCTGGCATGACCACCAATCCCCTTTAAGATCGGTTTTGTGCATCTTTTCAGTAAAGGATTTCCAATTCCATCCATTAAAAGCTCCATTGATCAAAACTTCATTTTCATTGACCAATGCCGATGAGCTCCGATTCAGGAAAATTTCTACATTTTTACCGGCTTTCACCACTTCTGGAAAAACAAAAACTTTCTTTCCGCTTGCATAATTCTTATCGGCAAGAAGCTCTAGCGAATTTCGCTGTGCTTGTGCATCTATGTGTTCTTCTTCATTCTCATTTATATTGATGTCACTCTCAACTACGGCTTCTTTACCCTCCATGCTATCGGTTACAAGAGTGTGGCCTTTTGTTATTTCCATTTTGGAGATTTGATCCTCAACATAGTCGATTTCATTCAACTTAGAAGAACCCCCTACACGACTAGTTCTCAAGTCAAATTCAGTTGTATGAGCTCTGCCTTCAATTTCTAGTTGATTTGATCTCCTATCTGGTTGATCATTACTAAAATCTGCTGAAGTAACTACAGAAGCTTCATCATGCGACGTAATGTCAGTATCTTCCTCTTCTTCTACTTTCTCCAATACCTCCACTCCCTTCTTCACTGACTTGCTTGAGATGCTTGATTGTAAATCAATCTTTTCTTCGATATCACTCTGATCTTTTTTGGGTCTGCTCGTTCCTACCTGTGGTTTTGGGGCAAATCCTTTACGAGCAGGAGGTTTGATTTTAGGTATTGCTCTCTTCCTCGGACGCCTTCTTGGAGAGTCTAAAATGAATGTGATTTTTAGACAGAATGTATTTGAAGCAAAAGAGAAAAGGGAGGTCGCTTAGTTACTTTGCTTACCTGAACTTGACGCCAAGCAAACTGTGGCTTTGTTTCTTCTGAATTCCTGGAGCCCCAGTAATGACTGCAGCAAAAAAATTAGATGCAATTCACTGCACTTAATTAGAATATAATTTATCAGACGAAATAAAATCTCATCAAACTAAAGCAGTGTTTCATCAATGAATATTGCTCCCAGTAAATTATCAGACACAAATCAGAATCCTGAACTTCTAGCGATCTTACTCAAAAAGAAAAGGCAAAAGAGATACAATAAATAAAACCATCTAGTAAACAATGCAATTCTAGGCCCTCTTGATGCAGTCGTAAAATGAAAAGATGACAGTAGAATGTTAATACAGATAGATTTTGAATTACCTAGAAAATTCAGAGATAAATTAGATAGCCATAGATACTCAAGAACCACAGCACGAAGTTGATCTCCACACTAGTTAATATTTTCACATGAGAGGATCCTCACACGACTCAAATAACTCATACATAAGTAATTCCGGGAGGTAATACTGAAATTTTCAAATAACAAAACCTACTATGCACAATCAATCTCCTTGCTACTACCAGGATCTCTGAGAGAATGGAGTGATCAAAACATAGAGAGAGAGAGAGAGAGAGAGAGAGAGGTTCTCCAGTACTCGGGCCAATACATTACATTTGCTGATTTCTATAGCATGAGAAAAACAAAAGCATCTTCGATCAGGAAAAAACCAAATCGGATCAACTTTGGCGTATAGTTTCCCCTTTAGCTTCTATTTAGGCCATTGTTGCACCTTATATTTTCTCCATGATTCTGTTGTATATACTTTTCTCTTCCACCACTTCTCCTCTTGTATTACTGCTTGATGCACCTTACATTACTACTATTAATAGTATGGGTTTCTGATCCCCTTGATTCAATACCTTACTTTTCAATAATGGGTTCTATCCCCATCACAGAATTGTGGTAATGCAACCCAATATCTACAATTAAACGTAAAGATTTGAGTACAATTCATAGCATAGAAAGTAATTAGTGAATTAAGAAATCCCAGCAGCCAAAGACCAAGGAATATACAGAATTATACTCCATTTATCAGCTAAAAAGGAGCAACTTTTAGCAAGTGGGTGACTTCAGAACCACAAATCTCCACAAAGGTGGAATCTTTACTGGATAAAATTAAAGTGAAACACAACCATAAAAATACCCAGAAAGGAATTAGAAAGTTATGAAGAAATGAGGCCAAAATTAATCATAAAAATTACTTAAAAAGATGGGAATTTTACTTGAGAGAAGCAAGGAGTAAGGGCTGGCTTCATCTTGAGGTGGGTCCCAAAGAGAGCGCTCTTTGGTTGCAGAGACATCTCCATTGTTTACTGATTGATGAGCAGAGCGAGTGATTGAAGTATTTATAGCATGGAGAGAATTAAAGGATGAATATTTTTATGAGATCTAACTGAGATAGACTTAAAAGAATAATAATTGGTCTCATGAAGGGAATTTTTGTTTTGAATTTGTTTTAAAAATGAAGAAATTGCTTGCAATTTGACAGCACACGTGGGTGGTTAGGATTTTAGAAATATTTTCTCAACAGATTTTACCAACGGAAAATGATTTACTTATTTTATGAATGACCCCTATGTAAAAAAACAAAATTGTATTAATAAGCATCATTTTCAAAGGATATCCTTTTCTGAGAAAATTTTTTTAAAAGAATATTCAGGCTTTTTTCACAAAAACATAACTCGGAAATTAGAATATCCCTCTATTTTCCATTTTTTAATATTACTATTAAAAAAATGACCAAGGTACTTGCTTTTATGGGGAAGAAAAGAAATAATAGACTAAACAGATGAAATATATTATCCAAATAAAAAAAAGATGAAATGTAAATTTATGCGCATAAAATTAACACTTTACACATAACACCATGACAAGGGAATCATTTTCTCTTTGATTTTAATCTCTGACATATTCACACATATCAATCATAACTAATCAGATTCTACATTTTCGGACAAAAAAATCTCACAGTATTAGTGTAGGTATTATTTGGATTTGTAATTTGTTTGGTGGAGCTTATACTTATATATATGTGGGTTAATTTCGCAAAAAGAGCCTAACAGTAAAAACATTGAGCTTCTGTATCTTACAAAATCCTCTTTAACTTTAGGTTGTCTTAAAAAATTTCTAGACATTTAAAATTTTCTGGATGGAACCCCTAGCTGTAATAACTTTTGTTTTAGAGAAAAATGCTTCCAATTTACTCATTTGCATCTACCTCCCGTCACTGATGCCTTTTTCTCTCTCAAAGGTTTTTATTAAAATTTAACTTTGATAAAATGCTAAGGTATCAAATTGTCAAATTAAAACTTCAATTTATTGAAGTTAAAGAAAAGTTAATTCTATACTGCAAATAAGCCCTATCGTTTTGTCGATAGTTAATTGCATATTAGTTCCTTAAATAATTCATAATTGTAAATTAGTCCATCAAAACTCAACATTTGTTCATTTGTCCCTAAAAGCTATACACCTCTTGCAATTTCTTCCCTCTAGTTTAGTAATATGAGTTTTGAGGACAATGGTGGAGCTACATATTGTGGTGGGAGGGCCTTGGTTGGCCCCACAAAGATTTTGGGCTTCAATAGAATAGAGTGGAAGATTTAAAACACAAAGGCCGAAGTATGTTTACTGTACTTATTACTATAAGTGGAATAAAATGGGTGGTCCATTGATTAACACTTAAACCCAAAATTTTGGACTAAACCAATTAATACCCATTACTAGAAGTGGAATAAAGCATTCTCCCAAAAGAGAGTTTTTTAAAACAGTCCATTTTTGCTAAATAATTAGGAAAATAGACCGTTTTGCTAATTATTTTACAAAAACGACCTCTTTTTGGCCAACATGCCAAAAAGATGTTGTTTTCGCTGGGGGAATACGGGACTAGTAGTCCCATATGTTTAGTGGCCCAATTACTGACTCTTAATTGAGACCATAAAACCCACGGGACTGGTAGTCCCGTGCGTTAGACAAAGACTCGGTCGCAACCGAGTCTCTGTCAGATCCACGGGACTACTAGTCCCGTGGATTTCCTGGGCAGATCCCAAACGTGCACGAAACATGCACGACCCTGTTTTTATAAATCACTTCATATATATTACTTGTTCTTTAACCAAAACTTGCACAAAAATATAGTATCCACTTCATATGCACTTCATCACACAATCACAATTCACACAATCATCACACACTATAATATTTGTATAAATTATAAATTTGAAGAAATAAACACTTGATAAAACACATTTAATCAAATTCACACAATCATCGCACAATCACAACATAATAGATACGTTATATACATATCAATACGATAAAATCCAAATGTATCCTTATGACAACTACGATAAATATAGTCTAAGCAGAAAAACTTAAAAAATATCACATGCAACCTAAAAGTCCACCCCCCCTTTGTCTACCTCTCTGTACCCGCTCAGATCGCCGGCGTCCTCTTTCTACTTGAGCTTGTATGTGCTCGCTCTCGAGTTATATGTGGGGCTGTGATGGACCGGCTTCATTGTCGTGTGAGCGAGATTCACCTCATCTTCGTCGGCGTGCATATACCCTCTCCTCATGCACCATCTGCTCACGACCCTCGTGCCGATCCTCATGAGTTTGATGAAGCGCCTTACGAACCCTCCCCACTATCCGTTGCAATACCGATATATGGATTGTATCTCCTACGGCGGTAGATATGGCCTCATTTGCAATCCCCTCTATCTCATCCATAGCATATATTTGTAATTATGTTAAAAGATACAATTATAAATATAATCTACCAAAATCTAACAATGGATTAAAAATTCTACCAAAATCTAACAATGAAAGAAAATTAGAATATAACAATGATTAAAATAATATTTGACTATAACTTCAAAAAAATAAAAAAACTAAAAATGTAATAATCATTACCGATGTAAATGTTATGGCCTCTGAACGATGTCGAGACTGATCATAGAGGACGTCCTCACTAACCGGGCAGAGAAGCATAGTGTATATACCTGCACATATAATTGTTAACTTATAAGTTATTGCAGAATCAATAAGTTTATAATATTGAATAAGCATATAATAACAATGAAATTTTGAGATAGAAAATATATTACCAATTAATTGCTATGTACTCGTTCTTGATGGACAACGAGACCTATTATGACCTAATTGATTATATTGTTCACATTTTATTCGCGACGCTACTCCTTCCTAGCCTTGGTCCCTGGTACCTCTAATGCGCACAGAACGAAGACGTCCTGCTTGTCTTTTGTATTGTGGCGGTAATATACATGGTCCATTATAAGTCGGCCAATAATGACTATCGTCGGGAGGATGAAAACTCTCCTTATAAGCCTTTCGATAATGATTTGTTGAATACCAAGCTGAACAATACCGATCATAAGGCAATTTAGCACCATCATCCTGATTGGAGCTAGCCGCTAAAATATGTTCACATGGTAATTTTTGTAGTTGTGTTATATTACAAGTACAACTGCACTCCCGGTCATAGAGATAGATGGTGTAAGTACCTTCACAATCTTTAACCTCCCATTCATTGTTGTTGAATGGAGTATTTCTACATGATCTTACGGCCACAATCCTTTTCTGCAGAATAATCTCATTTTTCAGAGCGTAACTTGTCGTCCAACTTGCACCATCACCACGTCTCTTGTTAAAGTATGCGTTTAATCTATAAAATGTCCTTGCAACTAAGGCTTGTATTGGCATAGCACGGGCACCCTTGAATATGCCATTGAAGCTTTCAGAGCAATTAGTTGTCATCATACAGTAGCGCACTCCACCATCTCTACATAATGCCAATCGATTTTCGTATTGCGGCTTCAAGTTTTGCTCAATCCAGTTGTGTGCTTCATCTGAAAGTGATTTAATTTTCTCCCTACAATGCTCATATACCAGAGTGTCGGCTGCACACTCCGTTCACCACAATAGATTTGTAAATTGACCTCACCATGTTTTTTTAAAATTATCTCTTATATGCCCAAGCAATATCGGTGATGATGTGTTGCTCCAAAACCCTCCTACAAGGTCCGTGGAATTCCTTTCATCTGGTCAGAAATAAAAGTAATCGTTCTAAGACTTTGAACGGTTGGGATGAATCTGTAAATACATTGAAAGAACCACTTCTAACTCGATGTATCCTCCACCTCCACAACTGCGAAAGCCAATGGGAATAGCCCACCATTTGCGTCTACACCAGTCGCAACCAAGAGTACTCCTTTATATTTGCCGTATAAATGTGTCCCATCAATACTCAAGAGCAGACGACAAAAAAAGAACCCTTTGATAGCGGGTCCAAATGCCCAAAAAACTCGTAGGAACCTCTCCACTCCCGGCGCGATCATTTTAGACAATATTTCATATTCTGTACCCAAATTTTTCCTCTTAATTGCTTCAAGATATTGCGGAAGTACTTCGTAAGATTTCTCCTAATCTCCAAATATTCTAGTCAACGCCTTCCGCTGTGCATCATATGCTTTTTATTTAGATATAGTTATTTTTCTCATATCATATACCCTTGTAATTATCTGACTTGGAGTAAGATCAAGTTCTCACCTAACTTCGGACATAATTAGTTTCAAGATATAAGAGGAACTTGCTGCCTTATGATCGGCATTGACAGTCAGATTGCAACATGTATGAAGTTCGCAATAACTAAAGATCATAAATTGCCCATTAGATTTTTTCCTAACAGCTGTATTAAGCTTCCATAGACACTTTGAATTTCTCTCGTCTTGAGCACTTGCATACTCTTCTTGAGCTTTCTCGTTAAAGTAACACTTTACATAGTAGTTGGTTGTGTTGGTTTTCACCGGCTTGAATTTGACCTGATTCTTGATTGACCATTCACGTATAGCAAAAATCAAAGTTTCCTTATTCTCGAAAAGATCTCCTTGTTTGAAAGTGAAATACTCAGGTCGTTCGAAATTAGGACCAAGCTCAACGAACTCAGCTTGTGAGGCATTTATCCACTCCTCATTTTGGAACTCTTCTGGCAACGGTTCTTCAGACTCAACATAATCG
>JBAKGM010000279.1:1564987-1608650 GCA_037177215.1 Asparagus racemosus
CCCCATTTCCATGAAAACCCTCTGCGAACCAAACATATGATATGTAAAACCCTCGAAATCAAAATCTTACGTGGAAGAGATGACATGGCGTGGAAGGGATGACATGGCATGGAAATCACATTTCAACCTATTTTTTGACGAAACAAACGGACCCTTAATGTGAGGAGAAATCTTGGCGGGAACTCTCGGGTAGGAAGGACAAGTCCTGAGTTCGAACCCGTTCAAATCAACCAGCTACGAAAATTAGGTCACCCCATTATACCCTCGATTTGTGCAAGTAGCACGGATGGTGCAAATCGATAATTGGAAGTTAGTAACAGACATGCCATAGATACCTAACATTTATCGAACCATATACGACCGTAATTGATATATATATATATAATAGAATGGGAAAGATTAGAATCCACTTTAGATTCTATGAGCTGACATTCATAGGGAGCTGGGTAATAAAGTAGATGATTGTGCGACCCTACCTAAAGTTTTGAAGGAGAGATGTGCGATATTTGATTACTCCGTGATAATTAAGAAGATGAATTGTAAAGGCGATGTTTTTATCTTTTTTCGGCTAAGCGAGGGTGATGGTTTTACTTTCTTACATCAGCACAACGTCATACTGACATGGGCCATGGCCCAGTTTGTACAGCAATGGGCTGCCTATTTAATGGGCGTTTGGGCTTGTTGGCCTTTTTTCTTTGGTTTCAAACATTAAAATTGGTTTTTATAAAAATTGTGAAAATAGCTAATTTGCAACCTAATCCAAAAAGAAAAATTGTTTCCTATCCCATTAGCCTACTCCATTGCCCTAACTATACTTTTATTACATTTTCATCACTCTATAAATATACTCTCTCGGTCTCATTGAAGACAAAACTAACCAATAAACGAACAAAAAGTCTCCCGAGCTCAGCAGCCAGAGACCCCCGAATCTCCCAATGTCGTGGTCTGCTGCAGCGAAATCGATGATGACGCCGGCGTCCTCGCCGGCCGCCGACCTCCGCCGCCCCCTCGCCGCCGCCGGGATCTGCTGCGTCTCGCTCGCCGGAACCAAGTTCCTGCACTCTGCTGCTTTCTCGTCCTCCCGCCCTCGGCTCCCCTTCGCCTGCGCCTCCGCCTCCTTCTCCGCCTCCGCCGTTGGTGATTGTTTCGATTATCTCTTCTTTCTTTTTTGAATTGCAGATAACCCCCTCGCTGGCATCTGTGTTGTTGTTGTTTTTTGGTTGGTCGGTGGTTAATTTGGGATGATGTCCTCTCCTTTTTTTTCTGTTTGCTGATAAAGTTTGTATCTTTGTTAGATGTTTGGTTAGAATTTGGGGGAAAGGAAAGAACTTGATCAGTTCATGGATTGAGAAGTAGTGGTGATTAGCGTATAGATTTTTTTTACTGGTCATAAACCCTAAACTCTAGGTGAGTGTTCTTAGGTGTTTCAAATCCCAAATCACAGATGCTATTTTTTTTTATGACCTGCGGATAATTGGTATTTTACTAGTTTTATATGACCAAGGTGTTGTTTTGATGGAAATAGAAGCGGATTATCACCATGCTTTTTTTTTGTTGGGGGGGGGGGGGGGGGGGGGGGTTTTTTTTCCAAAAAATTAAAGAAACCGTGAGTACTTAAAAATGCCAATTACAGGAAAATTTAATTTTGACCGACGATCGCAAAGTAAAATTCAGTCAACTACTGGTGAACGATGAGTTATAATATCGTGGGTAATGTAGCATGCTTAGTAGTTTACGTCTGAGGCAATGTAGCTGCTTACATTGACATATATAGTTCTTTTTTGCATTAAACAGGATCTTGAGTCTGCATCCTAGTCTACTATCCATGGTTCTACCTGCTTATTAAATCTACTAGACTGTTAAATAGAGATAACCATCAACTTTTCTGCCTGTTTTTCTAAACGTAAATAGCTTAACATGTGGTGATTTGGTCTGTCACTATTCTTCTACTTGACATTTAGTTTTGATTCGCTTCCAGTTTTATGCTAACTTTCACCATAACAAGTTTGATTGAAATTCCTGCCATAAATTCAGTAGTATCTCCTTTACTCTTACCTTATGTGCATTTCATTTGGTTGCTTGGCGTCAAATACTAATTTTGGCTTCTATCTCGAGATTAGATAAGAAAGAAGTTGTTCAAACTGAAAAGGCACCTGCAGCATTGGGACCTTATTCTCAGGCTATTAAAGCTAATAACCTGGTGTTTGTCTCTGGTGTGCTCGGCCTTGTTCCTGAGGTTTGTTCTTTCTGTATAATCTTCGAATACATCAGATGGACACCATTGATGATCCACAGTCCATCAATGCGTCGTACGCGAATCTATGCACTAATTCTTTGCCATTTCATTTGCAGACGGGAAAGTTTGTGTCTGATACTGTTGAAGATCAAACTGAGCAGGTAATAGAAATTATGTGTTTCACTCTTGGTAAACTACTTGTAAGCTTGTATAGTTGTTTGTATGGTCTTCAATCCATTAGGATTGGTGTCACAATTATTTCTCTTTCATACATGAATTGAGAGTAGCTCAATCAGGGCACTTGTTGAAAGCTTCCGCACCTTGCAGTTTATATATCTGTGAGAATGCCCCTATGTCAATTATCTAAAAAACGAAATGGTTTTCCCTCTGCTTATACTATCTTTTTTTTTCAATGGTGAAGAAAATTTTCGGACCAATCCAGTGATCTATCAGTCTAGTACTGCAGGATTTCCTTTAAGGTCCTTAAATTACACCTGCAAATTTCTCTACAAATAGCGTTGGTCATTTTTCTCAAGGATCATACTCAGCGTTGTTTCAATAAAGTGAGAAGCCAATTTAGAGAAATAATTGTCCACTCTTATTGGGAGAGAACCAAGTGACTGTTCCTAGCCAAAGCATGCCTAGTTTAAGTGAAGAATAATGTGCTGTGGAGGAGAGTTTTTTATTTTTTATTTTTTATTTTTATTTTTGACTTATTTTCTAGTTCTGGATGAAACCTTAATTATCCTGGTTAGATGCCTAAACCAGGTTTGTTCCCTCTCAGAGCCTACTTTCTTAACCGGGTTTGTCACCATGTTCTCGAAGAATCTCAAAAGAATGAGAAAGTTACACAGTATTATGCAGCTTGTTGCTCACTCTAGCATCATGGGCAGTGTCCCAAGCTAACAATCCCAGTTCTAAGTAACTACATACATATCATTTGCTTTATCAAGTATGGTATGTCTGTCCTTAAATTCTCGTGTTAAATACTTCCATATCATCGTTCACTTTCCTCAGCTCTCCAAGTTTCAATGTTATAAGAGGAAATCTTACAGATACATGCAGACCTGAAGTTCACAAGCTAAAGGTTATGTCTAACGTGTAATTTATGTAGGGACACTCTTGCTTTACTCACAATGTCTGTAGCTTTGTATCCTACAGGTTGTTTTGTTGCCAAATTTCATCAAATATTCAGTTAGATAGGGTGACTTCACATGGTTTAATTAGCCATCACTTCTGAATAATGATAAAATAAAGCTTATAACCTTCTTGTCTTATTGACAGTCATATAAGACAAGCCTGCTGACCTTACTACAGCATGTTTTATGCCGACAAGGAGAGGTTGGGGATTTTTTTCATTTTTTTCCTTTTAAACAGTTCAACTCATTCCTGGTGGGTGATTTTAGAGAGCGTTGGTTAGTGTTTATTAGGCAATCAAGGAACAGTGCTTTGCACAAGACAGTGAATCATAGTTAACCTTGGAACGCATTACTATTATATTTCCAATGGAAAGTTCAGACTAGAACCTTTAGTCTTTCTTGTTTATAATCCTTTTGTAAATTAAGCCCCGCAACTAATTCTAATATATGGCTACTTATAGGGCCTAAGCAGACTTCTGCTTTTCTTTTATTTATTTTTTTCCTTTTTTCTTTCTTTAGCAGACTTATGTTTTTCTTCTATTTTTTTTCCCTTTTTTCTTTCTTTAGACTTCTGTTCTAAAATTGATCTAAAATTTTGTCTTTAGGCTTGAGCTGTGTTTTCTTAGCTCTTATTTTGTCTTACCAAGTTCACCAACATAGATAAAGTCATCCAAAGGGTAACATCCATTTGGGCTCAGTGAAGGGAAAAACGGTCCTTATATGCTTCATCATTCCTCTGATGATGTATGGGGATCAGAAATCATGTCTATGTGCTGCAAGTTATTAAAATCCACATACTTTCATTTTCGAAGGCATGTTGCTAAGTGAGTATCTATTACATGGTTGATTATGATTTGGTTGTCTGATAATTTGTAGGTCCTGAAGAATATGGGAGAAATTCTGAAAGCTAGCGGTGCTGGTTATTCCTCAGTTGTCAAGACAACAATCATGTAGGAAAAAGTTTCTCATTGACTCATTTTATTTTTCACTTTTGAGATTAACTGAGAAGTGAAAATTTTATTGGTTACATAAAATCACCATTTTTTGCAGGTTGGCTGATCTAAAGGATTTCAAGAAAGTTAATGAAATTTATGGAAAATGTGAGTTTCCTAAAGTCATACAAATTCTTTTTTTTTTCTTTCCATTTTATTAAATGTTTCTCCTATTGACAGACAAATGCTTTTTCATCACGGTATTTGTCCTTTCATCAAACAACAATATTCGACATTTGTAATAAAATAAAAAAAAGGAGCAAACGCGCCATCTTATTCATTATTTTGTAATAATATGTTTTTATTAACACATTCGATTTTTGATGGTGCAGATTTCTCTTCGCCAGCACCAGCGCGATCAACTTACCAAGTAGCTGCACTTCCATTGGACGCTAAGATTGAGATTGAGTGCATTGCAGCTTTATAAAGCTACTTCCTTTTGACATTCTCACCTGAACTCTGTAAAATAAGAGCTTTTAGTGTAGAAACTGCTAGTTTGAGTTCATGAGAATGAGCCTCTGATTGTGTTCTCAGCAATTGATGATTATACTGTTCATCCCAGAGAAGGATAGAGAATGTAGTTGAATTCTTGCTGGATTAGCTCTGTTTGTTTTTCTGCTTGCCATTCTCTTTGCTGAGTTACATGCTTATGTTTTTGACTGTAGTTTCAATTTTAAATAATGGAAAATTACCCTGATTGGATCAAATAAATTTCTGATTCTTTTACTTGATAAATTCCTACTTTTTACTTAGGTAAAAGCTATAAAGCTAAAGTGATAGCAAAGTAGCAATTCTTTTGCCTGTCAGTTCAGTTGGTGGTGGATTCATCTTGAAAACTTTGTCTTAAAGGTCTCTACTCTATTGAGTACAGGGGTCTTATCAGAATCACCTCGATGAAAATAAGATGATTTGCGTTATTAATAGAAGAGTTAAAATTTTCAGACTAACATTACAAATAGCCATGCATGGTATAGATCACTTCATGCTATTGGGGTGATCTGATAGAATGTGCACTCCTCTATTGAGAGTTAGATAGGGAATATTGCAGATCTTCAACAAAGCTAATCATTGCATTTGTTGGACTCCTGAATCCGAAATGATTTCATTGATGTAGATTGGGATATAGAGGGTGTTTGAGAGGCTTATTTTTTGGTCAAATTAGATTTTAAGCTAGCTTTTTCATTTCTATATATTTGGTAAAATGTCTAATAAGTTAGCTTATAAGTCCCATTTTAAAAAGCTGGTATGACCAAGCTTTTGAAAAACTAGCATACCCCAGCTTTTGAAAAACTAGCTTATAAGCTCATTTAAAAAAGCTAGATGAGACCAAACAAATTACTGTTTCACACAAATAATTTTTATAGCATTTTTATCAAAAAAGCTAAAAGCCGCTAAAAGCTAGCATAACTTAAAAGATTTAAAATAATAAGCCTTCCCTAACACACTTATAGTATTAATTAATAAACTAGCTCCATAGCTTAAACTTTTCTGCTAATTTTTGACCATCTCCTTTTGTAACCTTTTTATCTATTGCGGTAATTTATCCAAATAAGTACCCTCATTCTAGCTAGTTATTCATTTCACATAGTCAATATATCAAAAAATAAATCATTAAAAATAATCACTTTGCTCATTTGCTCGTCAACAAGATCCAAATCCAATGGCTAAAGTGAGAGTATAACAGAATCAACTTATTATTATTACATCACAAATTGCATATTTATCTAACTTTACATATAAATTGACACCCACATCAAGTCATTGTATTTCAATAACTTTATGTTTTTACACAACCAAGGAAAGCCTAAGTTTTCCATAAATATCGAAATTTACAAATAACAAACTATCTCCAACCCCATATATATATAAAACTTTATATTCCTTCCTCTGCTTGAAAGAATCCAGGCCTCCAGTCCGAAGGGTAATAAAGTAATATCAACATGGCAACTCTGCGCATGCTTGCCATGAGATTTTGCTTGGATTCTTGGCATGATTACGCAATAAAAGCCAAAACGTTACATAAAAATAACTATTACTTTTTTTTTTGTTTTTTCACGAGGAGAAAAGAAACGAACCCAAGAGCTCCAGACCTCAGAGATTTTGGTGAGTTTCTCAGCTTGCTTCTGTCAATTTCCCTCTGTTTATTTATGGGTCTTGTTGATTTCTTTTCAAAACTTTCTTTTCTCAGCTGGGTTTAGATTCATCTTGGATTTGATTTGAAAAAAAAATTTGTTGCTAGAATAAGTAATAAAAGTTTGGTTTTCTGAATCTAAATCTTGGTTTCAGAGGATTTGGGGGGTTTTTTCGGTGTCTATTTGTTAAAAATTTAATTTTTATTGTTTGATTTGTTTGAAGAAATATACTTTAGCTTGGATAATACTGTAGATTGTTGCTCAATTTTTCCGACAAATTTATTTCTTTAATCCGCATCTTGGCTGTATGCTATTTTGTATTGGTTTTCTTAGCTTGGATTTCCTAAGAAAATAAATAAATAAGAGTTTGTAATGTAATTATAATATCACAAGATGTATTGGGAAATAAGAATACTGCGGTGAGTTTCCATAAGCTTTAAAGGGAGTGGTGTTTGAGATTCTATATGGATAAAAATTGATTTAATTCTGATATAAATATCTTTCTGAATCTTTTTAGTTAAGATTGGAAGTTATAATGAACTGGGAGCTTAAGCAAATTAATTTAGTAAAAGATTAATACTGACATTTGTCAGTAGAGAAATTAGATGGGACGGGCTCCGAATGTTGTCTCTGGCTAAGGAACTGATGTAGATTGTAGAGCTGGTTGCTAGAAATTCTCTCTCAAGTATGCTTTTCAAGCGATTAAACAATTTCGTTAGGAGATTAAGTTAACAGATAAACCATTACTAATAACATTCACCGGGGAAAAGTTGATACATTTGAAGGAGTCAGTTCCCTGTTTTGCATCATTAGGAGAATTCTGTAAGCTTTGGAACTCGAAAGTCTAATATTTTGTAGTTGAGGGTCTCATTTCCTTGTGTTTGCGATACTCATGTAGAGTTTAGATACAAAGTTTGTGCTATTAATGCCAAAGAGCTCTCTGGCCAATAATTTCTTTTAGAAACTTATGTTCCTTGTGAGATCCATTTACTATGTTTCTAGGAGGAATTCTGGCTGGGCTTGATACATTTTTTCCTCTAAATCATCCATGAGCTATTATAAAGAAGTCTCTTTTTTTCTGTTAATTTGCTATCTAAAGTTACTTATTAGTTACTTATTGTGTACTCTAGATATCCTCTTTAAGATGGTTTTTTTGTTTTTAAGAACTAAGGTAACTTTTCTTTTCTTTTGTTGCTTTCCCTTTAGGTGTTGATCTAATAAAATGGAAGGCACTGTTGTGAGGAGAGTAATTCCTTCAGACAATAGTTGCCTTTTTAATGCTGTTGGGTGAGTATCAACAATGCTCTAGTTTCTGTTGCCTAAAGAGTTTTCAATCTGTAGGACAATTAAAGTATTTACCTATTTTATATTTCAGCTATGTGATGGATCATGACAAGCACAAAGCTGCCGAATTAAGACAGGTTTCTTATTGATCATCTGTCAACAAAGTTCAATCTACTGATTTCCTCACTTAATGCTTTCTAGTGAATGCCTTAATTGGCCATTCAATACTTATGTACATGAAAATTGTGAATCCTGTGCCAAGTCTTAAGCTTGTTATATCTGTTTGGGGTATATTTGTCTTGTTAGCTTGCATTTCCTGATTGATTACCACGGGCTAGGGACTCAGTTAAAATGTCGAACTTCATTGTTAATGCACATGCATAACAATCATTGTCCAACATTTAACTATATTCTAAAATTGGAGCTTCTACAGTTAACTATGAGATTTTATTACATACTATATTATTTATGCCTTTTTTGAATTTCAAATCAGAACAAAATGACTATTATGCATTTGATTGCCTGCTGTCATGAACTTAAATTTATTTTCATCGGTTCTTGAAAATTGTGGTTCTAATTTCTTCATGCTCTTAGAAGTTAAATATCTTGATGTTTCATTTGGCAGTAGAGAGTTGTTTGCTGCTTCGATGGCCTCTGTTCATCTCAAGGATATTGAAAATCTGTTGAATACTGAATACAAGTTCACGGAGAGAAGATATCTATCTGCAAATGGGATTGTTTTCTTGTTGCAAAATTCCCCTTTTATACAGTCTTTCTTAATTTTGATCAGTGATTTTCTTCTGATAGATAGTGCTTTATTAGATTTTGTTTCTTTAATTTGGATTGGTGATTTTCTACTGTAACCTGGCTTGTATAAGTACGTACCTGTTGCTATTTACATATGGAAGAGCCTAATTTTAGTAAAATAATTCATAAAATACTTAGTTTTTGCCAAGTATATGATTTTTGAGGTAATATAACCATTTACAAAATCAAACATGTCAATCTTTTGTTTGGGAAATGTCCAACATATCATAGGATAGGACAATGTCTACCATTCTCAAAATAGGACACGGTCACATGTGCACAATAAATATACAACAATAGCAGTTATGTATTAACATATATGCTCATTTAAATTATTAATAGACATCCTAAAATCATTACTTCTTGTTTTTGAAAAAAATGTCTTATGGCTCATATCATTAATATAAGTAGCCAAATGTTTGACTAATTTGACTTAATGGGATTAAATAGCTCTTGAATTGACTCTAATAGTTCTGATCTAAGCAGCTAGTATAGCGTGACACATGTTTTTGAGGCTTATCAAGTCTTTGCTGCATTTATATAGATGCATTTTGTACGTGCATAAAGCACTTGGAAAGAGAAAGCAATCCTAATTAGTTTTAGCTCTCATATAGATGGAATAAATAGAAAATCCAGACATTATAGAATAAAGCTTAACCATTGTTTTAAATATCCCCCAACATGGCCCGATATATCGCCTGATATGTCGTTTTATAGGATTTGCCACAACTAATATTGTCTTTAAATATACTTTACCGTGGCTATTTTAGGTGATATATCCTCGATATGACTGATATATCAGCCGATATGTTGCCGGATATATCCTTTTATATGGCTTATCACAAAACAATATGCCGTGTTTGGCAATTTTTGGGTAAGATATCATGATTTTCCCATTATATCAAATGACATTTTAGCCTAAAAAAATCAGATGCAATGTTGCAATGTTGATTTGTACTTTTGTTTGTTTTACAAGGTTGATTAATGATTCTAAAAATACATTATTTACATATTGTATGCTTAGATTTCATTTAGTATGTTGAGATTACATTTTAGTGCATTATACTATATATGCAAAGATCCGTTATAGCATTCTGATATTTACCACATGACCCCGATATTTCCCTGATATCCGCAAATATTTCCCCGATATCCGATATTTAAAACCTTGATCTTAACACATTCTCTCCGCAGAAGGATAAAATACAATGTAACCTCAAGGTTCATAATCATAAATCATACACATGCTGCTTTATGTAAGTTGTAAATCTCCAATCATGTAAACCATGAAAATACACCACGGGGCCTGAAATCAATTATCTCAATCCTGGTTCAAGGTGTTGGATATATGACAAATACCAATGAGTATCATGCATGTGCCCTTGCGCATAAGCTTTTTATTCAATACATACTAGATTTTGAGTCTAAATCTCAATTCAGGAGGTGTCTCCACAAGTTTACATTAGGGAATGCCTTCTATATTGATCATTACTTCCAATTTCTGATGAACGTTACAATCTATAGACTATATAGTTCAGATATAAATAAATCCTTGTGTACTGTTGTTGTTTTGTTAAGTTTATTTTCTAAAGGAGAACAGTAGAAAAATTATATTTCATACTATGCAATTATTGTTGTAAACACTCAGCCAATCATGCCAGAAATACAACAATACATTTAGTAATCCGAGACTTCATTAATTCACTTACTTCTATTCTTTTCATTATTCGGAAGTCAATGAACAGGGTCCTTTAGTACTAAGCCCTAGCAAAATATCACTGATTTCTCATCATCAATGTATATCTCAATTTGGAGCTATTCTCTTCGAATTACTCATGCTCCAAGCTTTCCTATTTTCCAGTTTGCATTTTCCTCCTTTCATGTGATGTTATTCATTTAGTTGCCTTGATGACTTTAAGCTTATAAAGCTGCAAACTTTGTTTTCCTCCTCTTAAGGATCACTTAAAGATAACTTGCCAGTAGAAACATTCCAATTTCTCCTGGAATTAGGAAGCTATGATGATAAGGGAAAAAGGATAAGGTTTGCCACTGTATTATTTGTTGGGTCATACTAAGCCAACGAGCTAATTTGAAACATATTACGCGTGGATTCTTAATCCAATGAGCTAAATAAACTTACTTAGCTATTAAACATTACAAGAGAAACTACTAGTTGTTCATGCGTTTCTTCACTGACCAAAGAAAATTTCTAGAAGCTAACATGAAGTACACAGTACATGGCAAGTAAAATTTGTAGTGTAGGTCACAGTTTAATGTCAATAATGTTACCTGCTTATCTTAAGTGCTACATACCATAAATGCTGAGTCATTGGAGCTATCAAAATATATCATGGATGCGACTATGTTTATATACATGCACGTACAGTCATATTATCAACCTTTCAATTTGATAATCAAATACCTAATACATTCTGAAATCTTATACATAAGATGTTATTATTACAATTTGATGATTATATGATCATATGTATGATTTGAAGTATCATTTTAGTATCCAATTATGTCCTCAATAGTCTCAATGGCTTACAAACACACAGAATTTAGAGTATCCAGGTTGTGCCCTGTTAAGATCTTAACATTTCCATCTCTGGCTGCAAAGCAAATGAATCTTATATCTAAGTCCATGTTTCAATCTACGTTACCCGGGTACTTCTATGCTTCTATCTTGAAGCTGTACCCATACCTGACCCGTACCCATACCGAAACTTCATGGACGCTCCTTGGATATAGAGAAGCATCTGTTCAGACATGTGCATATGTTTCAATTTAGAACACTTGTCATATACTTCTTAGACATATATCCTACATTTTGCATCATTTTTTGAAACTCGTTAGTCATGGGTTGGGTTCATTTTAGCCCATACCCAAGTTCACAAGTATGATTTTAAGTAGTCAGTGTCTTTCAATTTATAATAATTAACATAAAAAATGTAGCCTAAATATGTGATTGGAATTTTAGTTCTAATAATACATGAATTGAAGAAAAATAATGATCTCATGTAAATTGTTAATTTAGTTGTATATATCGTTTCCCTGTACCCTACATTTTACAATTTGCCATGTCCTGTACCCACATCAGTACCTGCACCTTTTTCCATGCAACTTAAGTTTCAATCGTCATGCATGAGTGGTATGTTGTAGTAGTTTTAAATTGAGAAAATTTTATTAGGTAAAATGTTTCTTGATGTATAGTTTGAAATGATTAATATATTCTAGATCAGTTTATTTGAATATCAGACCATCTGTTCATGCCACCAAGGTCCCATGTCATACATAGATAAGAAAATTGGAATAATCTGAGCATTCTAACACAATAATCTAAACATTTGATAAAGTTTAAACAAGTGCAACAGATTATAATCTGGAAAACTTTATTGTCCTTTTGTGTTTTTACTTTTTAAAAAAATAAGATTATTTTGGATTATTCTTATCATGTGTTATCTGTTTCTGATTGTCCTTTTTATTGATGACTGCTTACAAAAAAAACATTTTTTGCTCTCTTTCTCCTGAAGGTTATAGCTGCAACGGTGGCGAGTGATCCCATTAAATATAATGAAGCATTTCTTGGCAAACCAAATGAGGAATATTGTACTTGGATTCTGGATCCCGAGAAGTGGGGAGGTGAGGTTCAATATGCATTTCTTTTAGCAATTAAAAATTTGTACCACAGAAAACTATAATGTTTCTTAATTAAATTTTTAAAAGAAGGAATATCGGGGACAATGTAAGAACCTATTCCTGTAGTCTAAACCAATGTGAACACTCTTGCTGAGTAATAAAAGCAACATCAATGAAGCTTTTATCCCCAAAATCTGGGAGCTTAGTACAATAATAACATGAATTTTGCACTCCGCACATGTTTTCTTAGATTTTCGTAAGCATGAATTGTTCAACGTACCAATTTACTAATGCTTTTCAAGATATAGCTTTAATCTTAAATCTCATGTATCATTCTGACACGTTTTATTAAGTTTTTTGTTTCCCAAGTTACTCATGACAAATTTTGGTCCTGAAGGAAGCACTTTCCTTCGTCGATATGATTAAATTTGTTTGCTTTCCTTAATTTTCTTTTATCTATGATGCACAGGTGCCATCGAGCTTTCTATACTATCACAATATTATGGTCGTGAAATTGCAGCATATGACATTCAAACATTACGATGTGATTTATATGGCCAGGTTAGTTGCTTGCATCCTTTAACCATATATCTTCTCCCTAGTCCTTTAGTGATGTATTAATCGTTGTTTATGGGAACAGGAAAAGAAATATCAAGAAAGGGTTATGCTTATTTATGATGGCCTTCATTATGATGCATTAGCTGTAAGTTTTCATATTGAGATCTCAACAAAGCTATTAACTATATCATTACAGAGAAAGGATTAGATAGCATATTGTTTAAGTGCTTATATGCTATAAGTATCTTTCAGATGTCTCCAGCTGAAGGAGCACCTGAAGAGTTCGATCAAACCATTTTTCCTGTCAATAAAGATCGGACAATTGGAGCTGTAGAAAGTCTTGCTCTAAATCTTGTTAAAGATGCTAACAGGTAAGAACTTCAAATCAACTTTCTAGTTAAAATGAGCTTCTTTAATACATAATGCACTTGAGCTTCTATGCCGCATTATGTACTTAAGCCTCGGGGCACTGATAACTCCCTTATGATTTTATCAGTTTTTCTCAAACTCATTAGGTGGCAGAAGCTTCAACTGCTTCTGATTCATTAGATGCTCTGCTTAGTTGCTAATATAACAGTGCATGAAACTAAATGATGCATAGACAGAGACACACAGTTAATAATAGTAAAGGATCTGTAAATCTGAAGAACAGTTATTAGATTAATTTTGTCTTCGGAGTTATAAAAGGTAAAAGACTGCCCTGTGGTACACTTGCCTATCTACTATTAATAATAGTAAAAAATTTGTCCAAAAGTTTGTAAATCTGGTTAATTGCCTGTGTACCGTTGGATATATTTTTATGCATCAGAACAATAATGATCTCTTATAATAAGGTGAATCTCATAAAATCCTTAATGTTGTGATGCCCTGTGGTACACTTGGGGAAAATAGAATTAACAATACTTTCATAGAAGAAAGATCACACACAACAATCAAGTATTCCAGTGTTTATGCTGATTAATACTTTATCGCCTCTTCTATATTTTCATGTGTTAGTTTTTCTTTTTTTTTTCATATCAAATTCCTTTAGGTTTCTCATTTTTTTTTCCAAAAAATTTTAGGAATTAAATAATATCCGTTTAAATGTTTCTGGTTCTAATTAATCACATGATCTCCCATTCAGAAAGAGGAGTTACACCGATACTGCAAATTTCACCTTGCGTTGCGGAGTATGCCAAGCTGGTTTGATTGGCCAGAAGGTTATTACAAACACTCAAAACTACCTGATTTCTTCCTTATTCTACATTTTTCATGTATTTTTTCATTTATTTATTTATTTTATTTATTAAGGAATAAATATGTGGTTTTTCAATATTCAGGAAGCAGTGGAACATGCACAAACTACTGGCCATGTGAATTTCCAAGAATACAGATAGTAGGAGTCTTCTCACTTCATTTGGCTGCAGGCAAAGAAAGATTGTATCAACCTAAGTTAGAGTTTGATGTTGTGATAATCATTAAAAACTTTATTCTGGAGAAATTAAAACTTTTACATAATAGAATGTTGTTCTGATAAATCAATAACCGATTGATGCCGTGTTGAAATACAATAAATTGTGGAGCTTTTACGTTTGTGAAGAACATTCGTAAGGAGAAAAGTTTGCAATTTGTGATAATGTTTGTGGTGATATCATGATTGTTATATTTTTGCTGTAACTTTTGATTCAGTTTATTTCAGGCTAGTATGAAGGAGGAATGCGTTGAATAATACAATGTAAAATTTAGGCTGATCTATGTAGCATGAATATTTTGTGAGATGATGTGTGGATTAGCAAATATATGTAATTAAATAACACCACAGTATACTCTGCATTATGATCTTCATTTGTTACATAAAGTGCAAATAGACTTTTAGAAAACTCCACTAATTTGCAACGAGAAACTGCAACCAATTGCGTACTGCTAAAATTTTCTATACAACATTTAATTTGGAATTTTCAACTATAACAAATAATGAACTTATGCAATAATTTTTTTTCTTTTTCAGGTCAAGGAGAAATGAATCATAATTTATTATCCCACAAACTACTTAAATAATTATTATAAATTTATTATCCCACAAACTACTTAAATAATCATATGCAAGAATTATGATAAAATTTACAACGGCACTTACAATGCAAGTTATGCTTTGTAGCACCATCTTTTTGTTTTGTACTAATACAGCTTTCTTTTAGCTACTATTGTTAAAAAAAATCATTTATTGTGAAAATAAGCCACAGCCGAGTTGACTGAAAATGACTCAAACGGACTAGAACTATATCAAAACAAATATGCACAATTATAATACAACCTCTTTACAAAATGCAGTCCAAGTTTAAAAATTTCACATATAAGCAATCCTGTAATGCCAATATAAACCATACAATTGAAGAATACATGCAATTGAAAAACCAAAACCATAAATGTTTTATACTATTTGCTGTCGATCTATTCAACGGCTACCACTGCAAATAACATGGCTATAACTGCTTAAATAGTCAAAATATTGTTAAATATTCCATAACAACCAACATTGTTGATAAGAACCTAAGTTGTGAATTAAGCTAATCTATAGCGGAGAACCTTACAACTCTCGCATCCCCATGTGCTTTCAGCTGATCCACCTGAAATCATGGCAGATATGTTGATCCCCCTTATGGGTTTTGTTATATAATTCCCGTGTGACATTACAAAATGAGTATTTCTTGTTAGAGTAAAATTATAACTGTTAATGTTTGTCACCATAATTTCTGAGTTGTGATGCAACAAAAATGAATGCTTTTAAAAGGATTATAGAGTTTCATATTACACTGCCACTTAAAAATTTAAGGAAAAATATACCCAAGTAAAAATTTAAAGAAAAAAGATACCACCGCGCCCCTCCAAGTTTCGGACGATGAAGAGAATGCTCAACATATGATGACATGGTTGAGTAAATATTATAACTATTATCCACATCTCAACATATGAAGAGAATGCTCAACATATGATATAATGATATGATATGATGATATGCTTGAGCAATTGTAAGGGACTTTAATATTTCCGATCAGTATAAATGGTTATGATTCACCCTGAGTGACAATTTGCAGCAACTTCCACACGACAATTGACAAGTTCGATTTAGGGCCTATTTGACAACTTCACTTAATATTAGTTTAGTGGAACAAAACCAGAGTGAGTCCTAGCTCTAGTTTGGCAAAAAACTGGACTACGACTCGAAATGATTTTGTTAGGTCATATTTTGATGTTAAACTTGTTTTGTTTTGGTCCTCTTCTCCTCTTGTCCAGAACTGAACTAGTTTAGGTCAAAACTAGTTTAGAAGGCAGTTTCTAACTGACCCTTAGGAAACGATTTTTTTCCTCCAAGCATTTGATCTCACAATATGGAAAGAAGCCAATAAAAACTTGCATTTAACATAAATCCAAAAATCTATTGAATTGATGGGACATTGCACCTTGCCCACCTAGCATGGGCATTGTCATAGGGGAACATGCACACAATAGTTTAGAAACATTGACACCAACATTGTCACATTTGTGACGCTTCTTTGTATGTGTCCAAAAAAGTCTACATCTCATTTCTCTCATTCTAAATGTCCTTGTTGATATTGACATTAATAAAGAAACTTCATCAATTAGCCTCTTTCTTCCTTCCATAGGATTCCTCTTGATACAGCTCATAGAATAAAAAACTAAGCAATCAATCTAGTGCACTGTTACATCTTCCAACATTTAGACAGAAAACACATGCTAACATCAACAGATGCATGCAATTGCCAGAATAATTGTGGACATATATATTTCAAGTACTCCATTCATTTCAAAAACACAACATAGTCAGTATAGAAATTCTCTATTCACATCAAACTGATTGATGAAAGAGGTTTGAACTTTGAATTTTAAATTGAATGAACGTACAAGAAACATCACATAGAACCTCATTTTATAGGGATACACGAACAAAATACAGAGAGGGTATTTGTTCTTGAACAGCCCTCTTCTTCATTTACAAAAGGGTTAATCATAAAGCAACTAATTTACCTACCAAAACCTTCATTTTACAAAGATTTGCACCATAATGAATCTGAAGTTTTTACCAGATGGATGCCAAGAAAATTCAGTCAGAATTCAGGGCTTCAGCTTCGATGCTAAATTTTCTGTTTGAGGACATGGCGAATCTGAACCTTATTGCAATCGAATCTTGCCTCCATGAGTTTAGTCTTCAAGCTTTGCTTATGAATACCCCTTGGCCATTCGATACATCCCTTCATCCCCTTTGCGACATGAGGGTTCACCGATTCAGGTGAGCTCCATTGCTCTAAATTTGACGGACTAAAGTTTATATCATTCACCCCTCCATTTGAAATCTTCTCTTTTGAAACCTCAACTGATGTCTTTTTGTAATTTTTGACATTGTCAGTGGACGCCGGCCAAAGCTTTGATATAGAAGACACACTCTTTCTCAAATCATCATTAATCCCACAATTGGTTTCATCGCTGCCTTCTAGAGAATTGCTTGAGCCTAAATCGCCACGGCTCAAAGTTTCCCACTCACTATCATCTTCTTCTGCACTACAATTTGTAGGCTTAGCTAAGAAAATGTCAGTTGCAGGACTAAGTGTATGGAGTTTAGAGGAACATTGCTCGACTTCCCTGTCTTTAGGTTCTTCTCGTTGTTGTATATCTTCAAATATAGAAAGTATATCCTCTGAAGCCGGTGGAGGTTGGTATCTGAACTCCTCCATTTCTTGAATCTTAACAGATTCAGCTACTGCCTTAATTAGCAATTCTGCCTCTCTGATCTCAGGATCATCAAAATCAATACTATTTCTTGATCTCAAAAAGGACTCTAGCTCGTTTTGAAGCATTTTAAGTTGTGAACATTGGTTTTCTAGAGCTAATTTAGCATCAATTAGCTTCATCTGAACCCTCTCTTCTCGCCATACTTCAGCCATTTGCAACATTTTTCTCTCTTCCTCTAATTCTTCTCGTGCTTTAATAGATTCCCTCTTCGATTCTTCAACTTCTTCCCTATCTTCTCCAACTTCCTTTGCTAACTGATCACAAACATTCTCGAGGAGCTCTCGTGCTTTTTTCTCCTTTTCATAGTCATGAAAGAATCTCTTTGCTGACTTCTTGGCTTCAGTGAGCTCATCAATCAATTTGGAATTTAGAATCTCTGTCCTTCTTCGGCTCTTCTTCTCAAAGCTCAAATCATCTTTCATCCCATCAATGACAGCTTGAATCTTCTCATGCTCTCTAATTCTCCATGTTGCCTTCTCTTCCGCGTGTTTTTTCAAGATATGTTCCATCTTTTTATTCAAAGAGTGTCTCTTGGACTCGAGCTTGGATATACGAGCCTTTGCCCAATCTAGCTCGGCCTTGAGCTTGTTTTCGAGACTAGATGCTTGGATCATTTGTTGGTCTACAAGAAGCTTCAAGTGATCGAATGATTGATAAACCTCATTTGATGCATTCAAGCATTTGCTATCCCATTTTGTTGCCCTCTCCATTGAAGGGTCAGAAGATTGATACTGAATACCATAATAAACAAAAACTTAAGAATTTGATAGGAATAAGGGGCAAAAAATACAAGCATTGCAATGTTTATTACCTTGTGTAGAATGTCGTATTTCGGGTTAAATCCACGCTTTAAACCATGAGGCAGTTGTTGATGGCTCATATTAGGCTGAAATAAGTGAGAGAGAACAAAATGGAATGAGAGGAAATGGTGAACTTAAACTAGACATTTTCGCATTTTGTTACTATATGGCAATTAGTATTTCATATGGACTTCAAAGCAATCACAAGCAATTAATCAAAGATTAAAAAATGTGGGAGATAACAATAACTTCTTCACTGACCAAGGAAAAATTAAAACAATGTTCGACAAAGAATATACACATAAAGTGTGACACATTTTAGGAGAATTACAGTAAGACTGAATTAATATGGAGAATCACATTACATAGCATCATGATTGCTTACAGGAAATAAACAACTAAACTATGCATTCCGAATGAAGATAATTGAAAAAAAAAAAAGGATAATGCGCTTTAGTTTCCAGTACCAGCATCTTTTAGCTTCAATAAAATCACTAAATGATGAACATAATAGTAGTTCATAAAAAAAAATTATACAAAATATAACCAAAAAAATTTTTAAAAAAATGCAAAATTTGAAAATCAGACGTCCTTCTCCAAACAGCAAACCCCACAAAACAAAACCAATAAACCAAATAGAAATAGCAATCAAGATGCGAACTTTTTCACACCATCAACAACCCAAAAGTGAATACCAATCAAGAGTCAAACTTTCTGTGCGATTCAAACCCCACCACAAGAAAAGCTCGTACCTTTGCAGCGGGCCCCACCTCAGTCTCCAGCAACTCCGACCTCCAAACTCCAGCAGCGAGCTTCCTCGCCGAAACAGCCCCCTCCTTACCCGAAACCCGACAAGGATCCGAACCCGAGTCGCTGAACTTCCACCTGAGCTGCGGGGTGCCGGCCGAGGCCGCGCCGCCGCCGCCGCCGCCCTTTTTGGGGCGGATCTCGGGGTTGCGGGTCCGGCGGCGGGAGCGGAGGCGGGTCCGAGTAGGGTTCGGGTTGGGATCCGAATGCGGGTTTCGCATTGTTTTCGAGGGCTTTGGGTTTGGCTCCGACAACATTTGGGTTTGGGTTTGTAGAGAGAGAAAGAGAGCGAGAGAGAGAGAGAGAGAGAAAAAAAGGATTGCGTGGGACTCAATTCCCAAGGAGGGGAAATTATAAAGAGAGGGAGATAAATCATACGCTTGGAACTTACTTAATTTGGGAGATACTGTAATTATATGCGCTTTGTTGGGGTGGTGTTTTTAATGATTTTCTTTTCTTTTATTTCTGATTTTGCTTTCTGAAATTTGTAAATTGGGAAGATATGTTTCCTTTTCTGGATTTATCAATTTAAGTTAGGTTCACACTTTTATTATTATTATTATCTAGTCTGGCGGTAAATTAAATTCCTGTGGGTGCTCGCAGAAAAATCAAACATTACTCATATGCAGTGTACTAACTCAATTAGACCTGCTAGTTTATATTGAATTGTATATTTTTTAGGATTTAGCTACTTACCATTTTACTCAAAAAGAAATATTTTTTTCACAATAAAACTTATCAAATTCTCTTGATTTTTTATTTCATGTGTTGGTTATAAAACAATGGAGTTTTTTTTACATAAATAATTTCCTCTAAAAATAAGTAATTAATGCAAGGAAAAAGCTGAATCTAATTGGATCAAAGAGAATATGCGGTCTGATTTTATTGATAATATTCTTCTTTTTTATTTACTTTTTTCATGAAAAATGGTGGAAAAAGTAAAACCAACATAAAACTATGCGGTTAATATTAGAACTTTTACTTATAGAGAAATAGAACAATATGATGCAAAACTAGTGTGCAGTTTCAAGTTTTGTGATGAATCTTTTCACATGATGTTATATTTCTTTTGAGACAAAACAATTTTTAATTTACTAACAATAGCCCTTAAGGATTGACTTGCAGAATCGGTAAAGACTGTAATGACCTCAACTTGGGAAGGCAAAACAGTGAAGTCTTGGGCATTCAGCTGAGGGTATTTCCGACAATAGCTCCAGAACTCCCCAATCTGAGCAAATTCTGGTACGTGCAGTGTTATGGTTTGCTGTGAATGCTGTTTGCTGTGTGCGTCTGGGAGTTGGACGCACGTACCTCCTGCAGAGGCGGGATGGGAATCCGAGGAGGGCGGAGCAAGGCAAGTGGCACGTGAGATCTCGAGAGTCGTGCCTGCATTGTGCGTTGCCACGTCAGCATGTACAGTCAGATCTTCTAGTAGGTCGGACCCATCTGCTTGCCGGTGGTAAGTAGCGCTGAAATTTCCTCCCCAAGTTTTTCGGCCAAAAAAATGAAGAAAATGTTACATATATCAAATAAAATATGATTTGTTTACTATTTGTAATGCTCCCTAGCTTTCTGCACACTATTTATAGTGATTTAACGCTAATAATAAGGTGGTCATAGAGTTTAGTTGGAGGAGGTGCCGAGTTCGGTGTACGCTCTTATCCATGTAGACGTGTTCCCTTCATAAGCTATCATATGAATTTGGTTTCCTATCCACCAAAAAAAAAAAAAAAAATCTAATAATAAGATATGTATAACTTTCTTCTTTAGGATTTTTAACATATTGTTTTCTACGTCGTCTTCTCCCCATTGCTTAGCACAGGACTACTCACAATCACTGTATCAGTTCTCTACATATTGTTTTTTTATGATGTTATAATATTCTATGGACTCTGATATTCCTTTGTATTTATAGTATATGTTCATGTCATGCAGCTTCATGTTACTATGTTCAAGTGCATATGTAAAATTTGAGCATATTGACCCTCCATGTTGTGGTCGGGGTCATGCCAAAATTTTACATCCCACATAACCCCCGCCTTGATAGTGGGGGTCGTTATATTGTCACATGTTTGACTATTCCTTTATCATCATGCAGTTCCTTGAATTGAGTGGATAGATACTCCCTATCGCGATTAGTACGTAAAACATTAATGATTTTGCCTAATTGACTTTTCACCTCACTCATATAGCGTTTGAAGCAATCCAATGTCTTAGATCGGTGTGAAATCAAATGCACATGACCATACCTAGAGTAGTCATTTATAAAAGTGAGAAAATAAGGTGCTCTACCACATGCTTTCACTTTCATAAGTCCATAAATATCTGCGTGCACTAATTGCAATGAAATAGTTACTTTGCGTTGCCAAATAGCTTCCTTGTGGCTTTACATGCGAGACAATACTCACAGGTGGACAAGTCTATCTTGGCGAGAGTACCAATGAGGCCACTCCTGGTGGCCTACTCATCCTGTCCTACCTGACGTTACCTAGTCTACTATGCCAAGAAATCATCAATTACAGAATTCCCAGCACAAGATAAAGTTATAAGTAAAATATTTTTATTATCTTTTGAAAAAGTCACGGTCAAAAGCAAATAAGCCAACAATCTGGCATCCAACACAAAGCAAAGAGTCTATTAACACCAATTTAACTAAACTGTTCTCAAAATAAATGTCATATCCTAACATCGTCCTTGAAACCAAAATAAGATTCCTTCACATGCTGGGCATATCGAATATCCTTCCAGATCCACTTGTTCCCTGAATAGCGGGGAAGCTTGTAATCACCGATGTCCATCACCACCGCATATGACTTGCTTCCCATGTGAATCTTCCTGCTCCTAACTGGAATCTTTCTACACTCTACGAAACCTGGTATCTCCTTTGAGTCTACCATCCATGAAAAAGTAGAATTAACAACATATACAAAACTAGCAACACATTCTAGACTGAGTTTAGTGTCATCTTTGTTGGTTCTGGACACTCACATGTGAAGTGGTCGGGTTATCGTAGTTGAAGCACTTGACCTTGCTCTTGTCAATTGGTTTGACTACCATCTTCACTATCTTTTTCTTCTTCAGAACTTCTTCTGAAGGCCCCTTGGTGAACCCCTTTTGCTTAGACATCTTAGCCTTGTGACTTGGGCCTCAGCTGCCAAAGCTGAAGTAGATACGTCCTTGGCCTTGAGTGTGACCCAACGCTCTGCCTCAAGTTCTACTTCATTATGCAAATCAATGAATGTTTTCACATCAGAGGCGTGAGTCAAAAGTAGCCTCATGTCACTGGCCATAATGACTGCCTGAATCTTCGACTCCTGACTAAGTGCATCCCTAACTATTCTAAGTTCTCTAATTATTGAGGCCCTCATGCGAAGGTGGAATTTAATGTCCTGAGCAGACATCTTATCTGAGTCCAATTTTATAGTGAGAGCACAAATCCTCATCAGAGAGAACTACATAGAATGATCCTTTTGCTTTCAAGCATTGTACTCTTCTACAACACATCTAGGAGCAAGAGTAGAACCTTGTTCTGGATCTGCCATTACTGTCTCAGTACACTTAAGATCTCCTGCTTATTCGGGAGATACTTGATCTTTTGATGCCAATCGACATAGTTATTGCCATTTAGCTTATCATCCTTGGTGAGATTAGCGATAACATTCTTAGCAGCCATCTATGCAAGAAAAATAATCACACTATTAATTACGGATGCATTAAGATTATTGGAATGTATAAGGAGCATTGTTCTTTCCTAATGAACA
The DNA here is from genome assembly GCA_037177215.1 of Asparagus racemosus. NCBI lineage: Eukaryota > Viridiplantae > Streptophyta > Magnoliopsida > Asparagales > Asparagaceae > Asparagus > Asparagus racemosus. Next base: position 1,587,931 of record JBAKGM010000279.1, read on the forward strand.
TTCTATCTCATCAAGCCTTTTATATCGATAATAAAATTAAATTCTATGCAAAGACAAGAAGGCTCAAGGCCCTAACCATAGTGTTTATAAATATAATCTTAAAAATGTTATAAATTTTTTTAAAATGGATTAGTTTTCTTAAAGGTAGAATAGACTGGGTAGCTAGACCATATTACCATCTTTACCCAAAAATCTCCCACTTAAATTTATTTATTTATTTTATTCAGTATGCGTCTAAATATGCGTCATGACAATCATAAAAAAATAATTTTATTTTAAAATTTAACTACCTATTTATCTTGTCAATTTTAGTAGGATTTTTCATTTCTCATGAATTTGCACATGCCCCGGCACTCCCACTAGAATAGCTTCCCATCAAAATCTCTAAGATTTTATTTATATTTTATAATTAAATTTTCTGTTGTATAAAAATAATTTTCTAAACCTCCAAAATTTAAAAACTACTTTTCTAAAATTCCAAAAAAACAACTTTATTTTGAAATCTAGCGGGTCAAAATATCAAAAATTTCTAAAATTCTGAAGAAAAATGACAAAAATATTTTAAAAAAAATTTCTAGATATTTTTAGATATTATTTTTAAATAATTTTCTAATTTAAACATAGTTTTCTGAAATTTTTAAAATTTAAATAAAATCATAAAACTAACCCTTTATTTATAGTCTTGCCCTAGGGTATTAGAAACCCTAGGATCTATTCTAAGAGGAAGCGACGGCCACAATGCTGCCCGACAGTGCCACCTCGACTTTAGGTCGAGGTTCGATTATGAGCCTCGCCTGCATCGCCATCACAGTAGTGACCCAGCACTGCCGCCACCCACACCAACCCTATTTTTAATTTTTATCTGTTATAGACTTTAGTAACCATGTCTGTATCCTAATGGATATGGTTATAGATATATCTGCGGGCACGGATACGGTTGGACACCCGTAGCTGCCAGTGCCTAGTGCCGACAGTGATGGGTGGCGGGCTTCTGGCACCCAGCCCCAAAGCAACCACTCCAGGCTTCTGCTGCCATCAAATTTTTTTTAAAACAACAAAATATTTTAAAATTCTAAAAAATGAAAAATTCCAATCTATAAAAATTAATAAATCCCTGATTTATTAATATTGCCCACTAGTTCATAAAAGTTAGATTTCTTACTATAGATTTGACATCCAAAATGTCAAAAATTAGATTTTTACACTAAAAATTTAATTCGTTTCCTAAAAATGAATTTTTTATTAATAAAACTTCTAACTTTCTATTCCAGGACCAACATCACCATTTAGAAACTTTAGATGTAATGCTATAACATATATAAAAAAAATATCTACACGAATGCAATCAAATCTAAACCATTAAAAAAAAAGCAAGCAACTCTAATCATAGCCCCAATACCAATGTAAACTGAACATGATTAGGTATAAAAAATAAATTCTCTTGTTTAGATATTAGCTGTCTGAATCTTTTGTAGAGATTGCCACATACCTAACTTTGTTCTTCCTTCAACGATTGAGAAGCAGTCACACCGTGAGATGGTGAAAAGCTCACACGTATCACCCCGCTACTAACTCCGATTATGCAAAATTGAGAGAAGGGAAGGCAACGACAGCAATATTGTTTTCTGTTATTTTTTTTCCTTCTTATGTTCTCTTTTAAAGAGAGAAAGAGATAATGTCTTAAGAATCCCAAATTAGTTAGGATATTATCTTTATCTTATTTGTAAGATAAGCTTATAAGTTTTAATTAAACAACCCACTAATTTGTAGTGTTTCTCATTAAACGTACTAACACTATTGATGTCTTTGTGGTGCATTGCAGTATGTTTGATAGTGAACTTTATGATGTTTGTTATTAGGTACTTTGCTAATTTAGAAATCTGTTGCGTGCTGATTAGTCATTCAATTTCAGTTTTTGAATATATAATTTGGAGAAATTTATGCTATCTATAATTTAGTAATCCGTTAGTGATAGTTATATATGATATTTGTAATTATTCACATTAATTTTAATTGAACACAACTTAAATACTGCATGTTAGAAAAGCAAGAATGGTTCTTAAAATTATGTTATTTCTGAAATGTTGATTATTTCTACGAAAATTATTTCTCATTTCTACATTGCAAAGTATGATAGTCGACACGTTGATGATATAAACATAAACTTTTATTGGTACATTTTCAGGAAAAGTACTGTTAAGAGGAGTTAAGCGAGACGATAGTTTGACATCAATCTGGTTAATGAACAGTTTATCGAGGTTCCCTGGATAAGAATGCTATATTACTTATTATGATTAAACTTTCAACAATCTGTTATGATTAAACTCTCATCGCTATGATTAATTTTTAATTGTATCGCTATAATAAAAAGATTCAAATGGTCCTGTGGAGGAGATATGTGAGCAGAGAATTTGACGTGAAGTCTGTGCATAAACTGTTGACCAGGTCCCCCAGACAAGAATTCTAGTTTGTTGGATAAACAGCTGTAATCGGTGGACGTAAAACCTACTCATTGATCTCTCGTAATAGGTGCACCAAGGAGACGAGAACTCTTGGGTCAGTCTACTAATGCTAACTATTTCTCCTAATTAACAGTATTTGATATATGAACTATGCAAGTGGGATATTTAAAAAAAAAAAACTACCCACTGTGCACATACGACCTACTCTTCTCTATTATTGAATGATGTGAAGTGTGAACAACTATTCCACTAAAATGAATACTTAAACATGAGATTTGATATTAATCAACACATGCGCATTCAATTATCTTAGCCTTAGCTCCGAGCAACTCCAGGCATGGAGATCCAATATCCTTCCCTTTCCTTGAGCGTTACGATCCTCCTCCTCCTCCTCCTCCCCCTCTTCATTCTGATCAGGAGACTTGCGGGTCCGACCACCGTACGCAACAAAAGCCTCCCGCCCGGCCCGCGGAAGCTCCCGATACTCGGTAACATGCACCAGTTATCAGGCGGAGGACTGCCTCATCATGTCCTCAGGGATCTCTCCGTGAAACACGGCCGTGACCTAATGCATCTTAAGCTCGGAGAGATCGATCACATCATCGTATCTTCTGCTGAAGCCGCCGGAGAGATCATGAGGACGCACGACCTCATCTTCTGCTCTCGCCCTCTCCTGATCGCCCCGACCATCATGTGCTATGACAACACCGACATCGCCTGCGCTCCCTACGGCGGCTACTGGCGCCAGATGAGAAAGATTTGCACTCTTGAACTCCTCAGCGCCCGCCGAGTCAAGGCATCCTTTTCCGTGAGGGAGGAAGAGGTTTCGGTTCTGGTGAAGAGCATCTCGGCGGCGACAGACTCGGCGGTTAACCTCAGCGAGAGGCTTATGTCCTCGGCAGACGCGATCATCTCGAGGACGGCTTTCGGTTCGAAGTGCAACCTTGGGGAGAGGTTCGTATCGGCGGTGAGGAAAACGGAGGAGTTGGCTTCTGGGTTTAACCTTGCGGATATATATCCATCTCTGGGTTTTCTCGGCGCATTCACCGGGATGACTTCACGGCTGAAGAGGGTTCATGCCGACAGCGATCAGATCCTGAATCAAGTAATTGAGGAGCGCTGCACGAAAAGAGAAGCTGAAGGTTCAGCTGGCCCAGAAGCCGAGAAGATGGACGAGGACTTGCTAGGCGTTCTCCTGTCGATTGAAGAAAAGGGGGAGCTTGAGTTCCCTCTCACGAAGACAAACATCAAAGCTGTGCTCCTGGTAACTGGTTACTTCCCATTTAAATCCATTTTTTTCTTTTTCAGTAACGCCCAATTCTCTTGTTTGTAATCCATTCCTGAAACACTAAAAACCTCTCAAATTGCGTAAATTTTTTTACACAACCATGTTCACATGCTTCTTGATTGTGATGAGAGATACGGTAAATTGACGGTAAATTGCCGTGATATCTCACCAGGACATGTTCAGCGGAGGGACTTCAACTATATCCGGGACCTTAGGATGGACGATGGCGGAGCTAATGAGACACCCGGAGGTGATGAAAAAGGCGCAGTCAGAAGTCAGACGAACCCTAAAGAAGAAAGGAAGGATCGAAGACGAAGACGTGAGGTCCCTAAACTATATGAAACAAGTAATCAAAGAGGCTCTGAGGCTGCACCCACCATTTCCGCTCATATTCAGGGTATGCAGCGAGCCCTGCGACGTAATGGGCTACCACATTCCCGCGGGCAGTAGAGTCTTGGTGAATGCGTGGGCGATAGGGAGAGATTCTCGGTATTGGGAGGACGGAGAAATCTTCAAGCCAGAGAGGTTTGATGGCCGCTCCGTGGATGTCGTGGGCGGCGGCTTCGATTACCTCCCGTTTGGTGGCGGGAGGAGGGCATGCCCTGGAACGACACTCGCTATGGCCAGTTTGGAGCACACCCTCGCAAACCTCCTCTTCTACTTTGACTGGGAGCTTCCCGGTGGGATGAAGCCTGAGGATCTCGACATGACGGAGATATTTGGGGCATCAGCAAGAAGGAAGTCTGATCTGTTCTTGATCGCCAAGCCTCGTGATTTCTCATTGCCTGTTTTTTAGTGTTGCTTGTATGTGTGGGGGAAAAAATAATGCAGGAGAGAATAAGTGTGGGAGTTGGACTCTGGACCCATGAATTTGAACTCAAAAGATGGTATTATGTTCTTTTTGGATCACAATTTCTACAAATCCAAGTATATCCTCACACCTTCAGTTTTTAAAAGATACTTGTAATGGATAAAATTGGTAAACCACTAAAATAACATTCAAGCCCACAATCTCAAAAACCCCTCATAGCTTCTCACGTTTAAAAGATCCCATAACTTCCCACGTAAAGATCTCAGGAGATCTCTATACCGGTCAAAACCTCTGCCTACGCATTCTAGCATTCTCCTCAAACACATCAGATTTCATCTACGATTTTTTAAGCCCCCACCAATGGATTGAACCTGAGATTTTCTTCACGCGCGCAAACCCTCCATCAATACGAAAGACTATATCAATGAAAATCGACCTATTCTTCGATATCAGGTTACAAATTTCTCCTTTTTAAATTTTCTTAATTGCATTGTTTTTCTTTGTTTTTGTAGGAATATCGCGATCAAAAGTTAAAATTCTGGGGTTTCTACATTTAATTTTTCAAAATATAGAGTTCTCTTATTTATCTCATGATCTACTTAACAAGGGTTCACTCTTGGTTAATAAGGATTTATTTCAATAATTTTCCAATTTTCTTCTTTTTAAACTTTTCTTCTGTTCTATGTTTACAGGAAAACAACGAACTCAAGTTGGAATCCTTCGAACATGAGTTGAAAGCCTAGAATCTTCTGCGTTTTCTTTTTAAGTAGGTGTTGATCAATTACAAATTGCAAGTAAATGTTATAGGCTTCTATATGTTTCTTTCAACGTATAATGCGCATTGAGCTTCTTCCATCAACCATATTTACAATAATATAAATTTCTTATTGGAAATCATATATATGCATGTGAAATTGTGAATAAGATTATAAATAGAAAGTTGAGTTGCTTACGTTTCCTAAAATTAGATTTCTGTAGAATAGCTCACAGCCTAAAATCTTCAGCTTTTGAAACCATATTTCAAATTTGACAATAATCGATACAAGTTTGGTTGTCAGATATTAGCACTTTTAATACTTTTCATCCTAACTGAAAGAATAAAGGTTAGCTTCTGTGAGATTTGGAATATAAGTGTAAAAAAATATATTAAAATCCTCATCCTCTTCATGATAATATATTTGATTGTATTTTTAACATTATTTATTTTGTGGCTAGCAATTTCTTAATTGGTTTGCATAATATTTTTCTAAAGTAAGTTATCTAATTGAATTGCTTCCCCTGTACATCTAAGCCGGTATACGGAAATATATTGTTGCTGGCAAGGTATACAAATTTGAAAGCCAATTTGTGGTGAAGGACTTTTCTTAATAATTTGTTATTGTTTTATGGATTGCAATGTACGCGCAGGAGAACAGAATCAAAAGTCACTCAACTACGCAACATTGCTGCCAAATAGGACTTCAGGATTGCTTCGGCATCCATAAGAGTCGCCAGCAATGATGCTTCACTAAAAAATACTTGAGGATTACTCAGGCACCCATAAGGGTCTCCGCCTCCTTGTCCACAAGGCGAGCCCCACCTATGAAACATCTCCTCAACGGTTTCCTACTCTGCATCATGGACTGCGTCCCACTCGCGATCAAATCGGAGTGATCTACGATCCACTACTGTCTAATAGCCCCTTCCGTCCTCATGAGCCCCCATCACCATTTTTCGGCGCCTTTGTCTTCATCATCGTTGATTAGTGGATTCAATGACAACTTCAATTGCTCGACCACCTGCGATAAATACTTCATCTCCTTCCTATTCTCTTTAATTAAAATCTTGCTTCATAATTTTAAATCCCTTTTCCAACATTTCGATCTTCTTCCGATTTCGGATTGATCTGGGATCTAAAACCGATGATGATTCCGCCATTGCAGACAATCAAACCCCTCTCTCAATAAAAGAACCAAAATTGATAAGAACCATAATTTGATTCCACACCCTTTAACAAAACGCGTGTGAAACCTCTATCAGATTGTCGCCAAAGCGATTTAATATCCCAAGAAACCCAAGACCGAATCCCATGAATTTGATGAAATTCAATAACGTCAACACCAATGTCTTCTACAATAATTTTTACCAAAACAAAAGAAACAAAAACTGGCTAGGACCGACAATTATATAGTCTCAAGAGAATTTGTAGTACAATGAAAACTTTTCTAAATAACTTTCCTAATAAAAAAATAATTTCTAATGGAGTAAAACTCTTCTAATCAAACTTTTCTAATAAGAAATAATTCCTAATGGACTGAAACTTTCGTAATCAAACTTTTCTAATAAAAATCAATTCCTAATAGACTCAAACTTTACTAATAAAAAGATAATTCTAATTCTAATAGGATCCTACTTTGACTCAAATCTCTTTTTTGTGCGAACTCTTGTAATCATGAATCATTCTTTCTTTGGTACTTCAACGCAAGGTAGTCTCGAGAATCATATCAAAATCATCTGATTTGTACACACTTTTTTTTTTTTTACTCCCTAAGTGGAGTAAATTATGTACTGATTAGAGGAATATAATTATAAGTTGTATGCCTATAGTTCTCTTCACCAAAAAGTCAAAAATTTAGAAAAGTGAAGATGACTTGCTGTAGTTTCAACTGCTACAGAGTCATAGCGAGATAGATGACTTGGGCATAAAATTATATTTTTTTCTCAACGACCATACTTTTGGGAAACCGAGCTAATGGTTCATCTAAGGAAACCAGGGATATTTTATTTTTAAGTTAAAGTGTGATGACAAAAGTAGCATGGATAAGGTTTTATATTTGACAAGTCAAGTATATACATTATCGTACACGCCAAGTTTATTTGATTAGGCTCCCTCTTGAATCAGTCATGTTCGCAATAAAATGTATTGCACATGAGAAATTTATTTAATTAAAAGCTACGTCACCAGAAAACTACTTCCAATCCACCACAATGGTCGCATTTTCAACGAACAACCCGAAAACTACTTCCGATGGGAAATGATATTCAACGTGTTTGGTTGCTAACAAGTAGTAACGGAACGTTCTCGGTTCACTCCCTCTATAAATTCCTAAATTACAAAGGAGCTTTATGCCCTCTCCAAAATCTTTTTCTGGAGTTCTATTTTGCCTTTTGAAAGTAAAGTTTTTCTTCTGACTTGTAATCGGAGAGGGGCTGTAAACAAAGGTTCTTTTGGCGAAGAAATGATAGGATGGCAATACCTTACGGTGACGTTTGGCAAGGGGTCAGGAGAAAGGGTTAAGGAAAAGGAGTAACTTAGTTAATTCTCCCGTTAAGGGGAATTTCTTTCAGTAACCCCACCGAGATTGCTTTCTTGCTTATGGGGTGCTAGAAATAATTATATCTTCAATGGGGGCAAAAGTAGAATCCTATAAAATTGTCTCTAATTGTGTCAAACTTTTGAGTTGGAGTCCAAAGATGAAGAAATCTGAAATGATCAGGCAATCTTTATTGTTGCATAATATTCATGCCTTCGAAGTTGTTACCTGAGGGGAGGGAGGCTCATCGGCTGCACACGCAACTTAATCCAAGCTTATCTGCTCTTTTGTTTTGTTTTGTTTTGTTTTCGTTTTTGTTTTGTTTTGTTTTTGTTTTTGTTTTTTTGTTTTTGTTTTTGTTTTTGTTTTGTTTTGTTTTTTTTTTTTTGAGTGAAGGATTACTCATAATAGTAGCTGTAATATACGTTTGCTAGCCCATGTGATTATTCAAAGAGAGCTCACAATGGTAAGAAGGTGCTTGATTATATACCTCATTTACATCCAATTATAAATGTAAAAAACCGATATATGAAAATTCAACATGTTGAATTTTCTTTTTTGTGTTTTTCTTTTACACTTTATGTTTCACACATTTAATGTTTTGTACAAAGATAGTTTACAAAAAGAGACCTTTAAGGCTTCAACGAATAATTGGGTAAAAAGCCATGTTGATCTATGTACTTGGGCTCTATAATTAACTTGGTACCCATACTTATTTTTTTTCTCAACTTAGTCCTCGCATCACACTTCATTTACAAACTATGTCCTTTTTAAAAATCCTTTAAATTTTAGGTGTTAAATTTTTGTTAATGACCACATTACTCTCAATTTAATCTATAACGCCTTAACTCTTTTTTAATTTCTACGTAATCTTTTATGTCTTGTAACTGTTGTCTTTGTTAACAAGAATCACATGAGAGTCACAATAACATCCATTTATCTACGTATCTAAAAACAAATTAAAGAGTTAATGTATTGGAACATAGAGACAAGATGTCTGTCTCATAAACTGTGATGCCAAATGAGAGAGGAAGTAGGTTTCTACCTTCCACTCATTTCTATCTTAGTTCCAATTTAAACTCTGATTTATAATTAGATTAATCAACTAATCACTTAATATATCTTAACCATTTTAAGGCTAAAGTTCAAAACCGCCCAATCCGCCCAATCCCCACTCCCCCTAACGTTCAAAATATTAGAAAACACACCTAAGTTAGGGGTTATGAACCCACATCAACACCCACCCCACCGCACCCCCCCAACCCACAACAGCAAAAAAAAAAACACCCCCTAAAAGCATGAACCATAATCGTCACTCGCAAAAATATCCTCTTGTGTCATTTTACCAACCTATGTGAAATTGTGGCTGATGTTGTTAGGAGGATTTTCTGATGTAATCTTAAAGTTAGATAGAGTTTTCTTTATAACCCCTCAACTTGGGGGGGGGGGGGGGGGTGTTGGTGAGGCAGGGGGTTTTCTAATATTTTGATAGCCATGGCAGTTATCTAATAATCACGTTTTCCAAAATTTAACAATTTTCAAACTCAAAATCCATCTTACCCTGATTTGGTCTAGTTCCTACATAAGCCCTATTGTACGTAACTATAGGTCTACTTGACCAAGAAGATCGACAGCTGTAAGAAATAATACCCAATTGTATGTCATACACTATACACGCAGAGAAGTGACCACACAATTTATTACAATATTTATTAAGTATTTCTTTTAAAAACATCATACATTAATATACATATATGTGATTGGATGTCTTATGATGACCATATGTCCAAGCTGATGTTCTCAGAATACTCTTTAAAAGAGAATAAATTAATACGAGGAAATGATACTACATACAAGTAGTCAAATCTTAGCAAATAGTTTTCAACATTCAAACAATATAGTTAATTGTTTTTGAAAGCATATGCCCACAAGTAAGCACAATGAGTATAATTTTGTGAGGATAATGTTGTCATTTCAATTTACATTTAATGGAGTTTTTAACGGAGATCTATACTAAGTCTAAGTTTACTTCTAATTAGAGGTGCAAGGACTAAGTTGAGAAAAATATAGCCTAAGTACAGGGACGAAAATGTCTTTTCAGCCAAGAATAATTTGTTTTATTTTGTCTAGCATCCAAAACTCAAATAACTCAAAAAAGGAACACTAGCCACCGTCGCGCCGAGCGCACCATGTCAAGGACCCATTAAAGAAAGTAATTTAAGTTAATATAAGTTACCTCCAACATCTCACATATTATTTCCATCACATCATAACAAGTCAAAAGTGATATAAACATCACTTCTGTATAAGCCTCTAAATTATTTATCCTAAGGTAATATGCAACGAAGTGTATAGTAGTATTTATATAGTTAGTTTCTCCTTGAACTTCACACATCTCCAAAAATAAGTACCATGAAATTTGGCAGTGAAACTCACTCAATGTGTGTGAATCAAGTCATACCTTATGGTTTTAAAGATTATAATTTTATGACTAGTTTGTTGTACTAAACCAATAGGATAGTTTAAGGAACTTGAAATCTTATACTGCACATATAGATTTTGGAGTTTTTTTTTACATCAAATTTTAATTAATATTTCAAAGATAACAAAAGTTAAATAAAATTTGATATGAATTTGTAAGGCAAAATTAAAATCATCGTCATCATCATTATTAGTATTCCTAAGCTAAGATTATAAACCAGTATAAAAAATGAAAAGTTTACCTTTCTCAATAACCTTCACTAATCTTAGCAATTTCCGACATATGTACAACTATTCTTTTTAATTCAATATCGACTAAAATCATATAGATATTAATAAATGACCATGACTAAAGAATTGAATTATTAACCTTCAAAAGTGCAATATTTAGAATTCAAATTGAATTTTGCGCTCAAGTTGTAGGATACCAAAGTCACAAAATGTTCAAGCATCCAACTTCAGAAGCAAGTGGTGCATCCACTTGTTCGGTTCATTGAAGACAAACAAATGGAGCTAATATCAATGGTTTAAAATACTTAGCACGTTCACATGTTGGATGAATTTAGTACTTTAAGACATGGCAAAGTACAACGCTTTCATCCCACTTGCATGAATTTTTGATCTTGTGCTTGTACACGTCTAAATTATCCATGACATCCATACTTAAATGTAAAGATTGCAGCCCTCCTCACCACAGGGAGCAGATATTTTGTTCTTGGCATCAAGAACTAGAGATATTTGAAATCAAGATATCACCCAAGATATGCACATCAACATATTATTATGTTCAACCCAAATTTGGACCAACCAATACACAGAGACATCACATTTCTTTCAATAATCTCACAAAAAAGAATAGGGTTCACAAAATTGCGATGTAATCTGATAAAAAAGAAAAGGGTTCAAATGGCTCGACCATGAGACATATTACAACGATTTCGAAGACTTTCTTGAACAAATTAAAGGTGAAAACTAAATAGGGGAAATAGTCCTCAAAGATTGAGCAATGAAGATACATATGAGAATTCAAATTCGATGGGATGTGAAGCATGAGAGACGTCACCTAAGCTAACACTTTCTCCGGTGTGGCTACCACCATTTTTTGTGGCTGCATTGCAAAGAGTATGGTCAATTTCTCACTAGGATTTAAATATACAGAATAGGGTAAATTTCAGTGAACTATTTGATACTCACAGCAGCCAATTCATTCTCATGCTTAGGTATGAATGCAGTATCAACCTTTCCATTTCTAAAGTCCTGCAGTCCGATAATCAAGAATAGAAGTATTAGATAACGGCAAACTTATTTGATGGTGATGGTTTTCGAATCTACATAAGCCTTGTTAAGCAAGAATATCAGCAAAGAAAGGTTAAAGAATTTCATACCTCGATATCAAGGATTAGTTTATGGTAATCAATTGTTGTAGGGATTCCTGCAAAAAGGAATGAACCAGAGATCATCAAACAAGCAATATCAAAACAATACAAGTAAAAAATATCTAGATGTACAAGTACATGTGTACTCGTATGTACGAGTAGAATGTATTTATACACTCTAAAACTTAGCAATACCCGCTTATGGACGAAAGAAGCCTCTGCATAACTAAATGGTGAAGGTTAAATTTTACCATTCAAGATTTGAAATCCCTTTGAATATAAACATAGTGAAGAGGAATAGGTACAGTTCTCTACATCCTCCATATATCCTCGTACATATTCCACATATATGTAACATTTGGCAGAAGGTTTATGGTTCACTAAAACATGGGTATAATGTTGAAGGTTAGCTGCAATTTTGGCAAGTTACTAGATGGAGTCCGAATCTTAGTTAAGCACAAAAGTTCAAGCCCTTGGATTGCGTCCATATTTGTCTCCAGAAGAACAGTTGGAAATTGACCATAATCTTCTAGAAAATAGATATTTTCTTTCAAAAAGATAAAAAATGAACCGTAATGCAGAAATGTGGTGACAATCTGTTCGTCAAAAAAACTAATAGTAATACTAACAAAATTAATTGATAGATGATAACATTTTGATGGAGCCTTGTGATACATGGCAATCCCTATTTGTTGAGATAAATCTTGGATGATGACGATATAAGATAACATTATGATAATGTAACAATGATTTGAAAGAAAAAAGCCAAGATCATCACAAAATAAGGACGTCTCTCTGATGATGTCATGAAAAAGTTTAGTTGAGAAAATGATTTAATTTAACGATTCATGAGAAGATATCAAACCTGTAATAACAGTGTCATCAAGAGCTCTTTTCATTCGTTCGATGGCCTTCTCCCTAGTTGGAGCCCACACAATAAGCTAAATCACAACAAAAATAAAAAAATTTAGAACTCCAGCTATTAAGACTTGTTTTCTTGTCCAGAAAAATACAAGATATAGCCTCATTAATATGATATATGTATAATGCAGATATAAGAAAATTATGAGGTAGACAATAAATACACAAAGCGAGCACAAAGAAAATGCACCTTTCCTAATAGGGAGTCATAGCTCGGGGGGACAACATAATCTGGATAAATATGACTGTCCATCCTTACAAATGGACCTCCTGAAGGCAAATATGCAGTGATCCTCCCTGCCATAGAATTTTAAAAAAAAACATTAAAACGGGAAAAGTTTGTGAAAGATTAACAATGGGAAAAAAAGCTATTTGATAAGGAGAAAAAGGATTATTAATAGGCAAATTGATGTATCTTGTTCCATGACTTACTCTTTTCTTACAAATCCTCTTCTCAAATATGTTCCAAACCTATTTTTTTCCTTTTCTTTCTATCTCTTCTATTTCTACTCATAGTCCACATCTACATATATTACGGAACGTGATTAGAGATTTAAGTCAATTTGCATCTTCGAATTTGCAAATTTCATTATCAAAACTATACACCACATCATGAAGAAATACACCAGAAGAAAATGTAGGGACAATAATACAAAACCTTTTTGTACGCAATTCGTGCATAATTGACATTCTTATAAGATCTTTTCAATATCATATTCTACATTATTATATAACAAGACTTCAGAGACAAAAAAGAAAGAAATATTAATCCACGTAAACTTTTGATTATGAAGACATTTATCAACAAGGAAAAGGGAATACCTGGCCCTGGCCGGAACCCTTTAAAGGCATCCTCTGCATTTATACGGCATTCAATCGAATGCCCCCTAAGAACAATATCCTCCTATAAGAGGTAAAGCCTGAAGTATTAGTAGAGCCAACCTATATTAACTGTCAAAGCCAAACTGTACACAAATTATTTACCTGCTTGTATGTTAATCTCTCTCCAAGAGCAACACGGATTTGCTCTTCAATCAAATCAGTTGAAGAAATCATTTCAGTGACAGGGTGCTCAACCTGGATCCTGGTGTTCATTTCCATGAAGTAGAATGAACCTCTTTCATCTAATAGAAATTCCACGGTTCCAACACCAATATAACCTATAGATGCTGCAGCTGCTACCGCTGCATCACCCATTGCTTTACGCAATTCTGGGGTTAAAGCAGGAGATGGAGCTTCCTCAAGAAGTTTTTGGTTTCTTCTCTGTCAAAGGAATCAAAGGCCGTTAAGATATTTACTTAAAGTCAAGAATTAGAAAAATGTCAGTTAGGGACAGTGAAGAAAAAATTTCTATACATGCAGAGAAAAATCTAGTAAATCCTAGTGATGGTTTAAGTTGATGCTGGTGGAATCATACCCACTGTCGCAGGCTGTCGCGCTTAAGCATATATATCCAGTATTTATGTCAGAGCACTCTTTGTCCTTTGTAACTGATTTTATTAAAATACTCGTGAATTTGGGGGGGAAAAGGGTACTCTAGAGGCACGTGGAAGATATTAGGCCAAAAATTCACAAAGAAGTGTCTAGCTTTTCACTCGTTCAACAAAATTCAAAAGAGCAAATTATTGTTCATTGTAAGAGCCAGATTGGTAGATCTACATCATTGTCGGCTTTAAAATCAAGTTCTAACCCATATATAACTTGCGGAAGCTTTCTTGGATGTAAATCTCTATGTGTAAAAGTACCTGAATACTACAATCACGCTCCCCAAAATGAACAACATTTCCATACTTATCTGCAAGAACCTGCAAACCGCGCAAATTTATAAATTAAATTGGATGATACACAACATCTTGCCTAAGAATCTCATAGAAATATAAAGTCATGTAGATTACAAAAATTAAAGTTTCTCGTCAAACAGCACAGGAAATGAATATCTTTTGACTAAATAAGATAAATATAGAAAGGTTTAGAAGATCATAAATTCTGCAAATTAGGCTCTCAACTAGCATATTCACGTTAAAAGTGATTAGACCAAGATAAACAAAACTTAGAAGTATACTACAATTTTGATTATGTAGCTATCTACACTATCTGATAACTGTACCTGGAACTCAATATGCCTTGGATTCTGGATGTACTTTTCCAAATAAACCCCATCATTTCCAAATGCAGCTGCAGCCTCGCTCTTAGCTTGCTGCAGTGTGTAACAGGGTTTGGTTAAAGCACAGCAGCAAGAAAAATAACTTAGAAAGCCTCAAAACAACATAAAGTAATGGGAGAGAGAATAATCAAGTTAGCATCTAGAAAGTCAAAACTTGTGGAGTTTCATCCCTTTCCTATTAAATATCCAAGATATTTTACCACATACTTGAACTGCTGATAATTTTCTGCAAACATTCACCCAACGACCCACATCTTCTTATGTCCAGTAATGGCTATTATTCAACTTGCAAGGGCAAGGATGTCTATTTCTCTCTTCACTTAAGTGGTAAATAAAGGTTGTCTATTTCCTCCCTTTACTTAAGTGGTAATAAACACTGCAAATACACAACAAGTACAAGCCAAACTACATAATTCCATGTGGAAGTATTTCACACATTAAACAGTTTAAAAATTGTGGCAAGGCATCACAATCTAGCTGTATACGCATTATATATCCTATAGAAGATTGGCGAAAAAATGGACAATGGGGTTTCGGGGCTCCATGATGGTCCTACCAACTAACACAACGTGGTAATTAAGTTCGAAGGTTATAATTTGATTTTACTGAATGTGAACATTGTACATATTATCATGGCAGCATTTGTAGTTATGATTCATGGGGGTCCTATACTATTTTTAACAATTAGATGTTTACCATGCTAGTGTCCTGTCATATCGATATTACATGTTAATCCTGCGCTTCCTAAGTAAGGGATATGTCTGATACTCTTGTGTCAATTGGCTCCAAGGTAAGGGGGGTTGCTAATGGTTAAGGTCTTATGAAAGGAAAATTCTATATTCTGTTCGCAATGTTTAGCCCGTTAATTTCCCCACCATAGACTGACCTCATATATAACGACTATCAGTTGTCAAAGCAAATTACTTAACACTAGAATCAGCCCGATGACTTAATGCAGTTGGGAAAATAATGTAAGGAGAAGAAAACGATCCATGGAATGAAAAATAAGTGCAGGTGATTATATATAATAATAATAAAATCTAACAATCAAATAGAATTAAAAAAAAAGGCCACATACAGGAGAAGAATTCAGCCATACAGCATACCTGAAGCAGTTTTACAAACTCCTCAGGTTCCTTAGCGAGTCGCATTCCACGCCCTCCACCTCCAGCAGTTGCCTTCAGATAAAAAATTGAAAAAGAAAGGAATATTATTAAGTATTCTTGTTGTACCAAAAAAGACTGTCTCAGAGTAGAAATGTTTAGTCATGTAAAACAACCATCGTCATTAGATTACAAAGAAATCCAGCCTCTAAGAATAGGTTGATTGTCACTGAGGAATCAAATTATATATATTTAAAGTTAAGTAAAAAAGAGGCAGAAGCAAATAGGTATATTACACAGTTCGAAATAATTGGTAACCTGGTAGCATCATCTTCTCTTTCTAACCATGATATAGAGTTTTTCTAATGCCACTTTTGACTCTCCGTATGACATTCTTTAGACAAAGTCTCACCTTCTGGTATTATGAGATATGTTTGTGCACTGTTAATCTCAAACTTATATTCTCACATATTTGTAAGAAGTTAACTGCTGAAAGAAAATTCAAAGAAAACATTCATCAGCAGAAACTAGGATTCACAGGAAAGCTAGTTAAATGCAACACACTCTCCTGAAACCTCTGAAGCTTTGCTCCCAATGTGGACTAGAATCAGATAAAGGTGTAGGTGGAGTTTTGGGCTCCAGAGAAATTAGGGATTTAAGAATTTTGAGATTTAAATTAAATTTTCAGTGAAACAAGACAGAAAAAATCCACAAGTCTTCTAAGCTGAACTAGAGTTTCGATGGTTAACTAGTTTCTACTAGTGCAAGAATCACAGAAACAACATACCTTTATCATCACAGGATAACCAATTTCATCTGCAAGCCTGATAGCCTCTTCTGTGCTCTGAAAATTTCCAATTATACAGGAAAAGAATAAATTAATAATTGAAGCTTTGAAGTTGAAAAGAATGAATTAATAATTGAAGCTTTGACGTTTTCATGTCAATGAGATCTATAATATCAAATACAAGAACTTATTACTGCAAAGTATGTTTCATATAACCTGCAATAGTCCATCACTTCCAGGTACAGTTGGAACACCTGCTTTCTTCATTGTTTCCCTAGCAGTAGATTTATCACCCATGACCCTGATGCTGTCCGGCTACAGAATTCAATTTTGTCAAAAACCTTAATCCAAATTCAAGGACAAGAAAAAAAAATGCACTTGAAATTCATGTATGACTACCATCACCCATCATAGAGTCAGAAGCAATGACTATTTCCTACAATATACAGCCTCCTGAACTTGTAACAACTACAAAAAATATCATTCGCCAGTTCAAATATGTTCTCCCTAACCCCTGGACCAGACAAATTATGGCGACCAACAGAAGCCTTTGGTTCCATCAAGATGGATGGGTAGTAGAGCACTATTGAAATCAACAGTTTTCCAAGAATTCTGTTATATAGGAGGTTTGAGAATAGGCTAGCACATAGCAGGAAAATTTTAAACTACCAAAGTAAAGTTTTCAATCTGATATCTCATTATAAGGCTTTCTAGGCTAAATACTTTTTTAAATAAAAAGGAGAGCAGGCTTACACCTTCTTTAAGTATTTCATAAAAAAAATAACTTACAATGAACCAATCCTTACATTAGGTCCAATGAAGTTGATACCATGCTCTCTGCATATGTCTACAAAACCAGCATTCTCAGCAAGGAAACCATACCCAGGGTGCAACATAGTGCACCCACGGCTAACAGCAGCAGATAATACATTTGGAATAAACAAGTACCTGTGGATTAAAGGTGAATTGTTCAAATGTAGAAATAAAACAATTGAAAAGAGGAGACTAATTTAAAGGTTGCGTTTCACAAAAGTACCACGAAATTTGCAGGACTTTGAACAAACTTTCCATATACATTTTTATTGAGGAAACTGCCATGAATTTTTTACACTAAACTACTAAACTATCATACTGAGGAGAATTACATTAACCTTTAATGTGTGTGGCATGCACCATGTGTTGGACATTTTGCCCTTATATACTTTATATAAATTCTGTTTACCTTCTCTGTCTTCATAGATATTAATAAGGGTAGTTTAGGCCTTTAATCCAACATTACCGCAGTTAGCAACAAATTCCAATAGTTCATGGTATTTTTCTGCAGTTCTGAAAATTCACGGCAGTTGTCTCTAATCAGAAGAGTTAGTGTAACCCCAAAAGTTCACGGTAGTTTCGTGAAATCCACCCTAAATTAAACAACTCCTTTGCTAGATTTTGAAAGTAAGGGAAAAACTTTGTCTTCTTACGATTGACTGCTTGGTGCTTCACCGATGCACACTGCCTCATCTGCAAGCCTCACATGAAGAGCATCCTGATCTATTGTGGAGTAAACTGCAACACAAGGTATCCCCATCTCGTGTGCAGTTCTAATAACTCGCACTGCAATCTCACCTCGGTTTGCTATCAGAATCTTCTCATCTCTACAAGTTGCATTCAAAGCTCCGCCGAGGTTCCTAGATTTTCGTACCGTACATATAGCTCTCTGCTTTGGAAAGGTCATCTTCTGAAAATTTGGAACATTTCCAGCGAGGAAGCTGCATTGTGAACTCTTGATTCCTCTGGTTGGTCCTATGAATAATCCCTTTGAGAGTAAAAGTAAAAATAAATTAGGCAAATGCCAAAAGCATATGTATCAAGGTCAACACATTACAAAAAAATGAAGCATGAAAAGCAAAAGAGTGCACAACGCGGATCATTTCTCATAAGAAGCAAACTAAACCAAAACTAAACAATATATCTCCGTTTGTAAATAAACAGAAAATAATATAAACTGAACTAACAGTCGGTTTGGATACAAAGGAGGAGAGGGGAGGGGAGTGATTGACTTAAACTGAGGGGAGGGAGTGGAAAGGAAATGGCTGCAATTCTATAATTATTATACCAAAGCAACTCTTAACTGTCAGAAAGATAGATATGGAGAGATCCCCTTAAAGCTCACAGTTAAAGAAAACACACGAACAAGTGACTATTTGAAGTTATCTTATCAGTTTATGCTGAATCTTGCAGCTCTGATTTCAAGCATCCAACAAAATAAACCTAAGGAAAAAGCCAAAATCGAGCTTCCTCCAACGAACAAACTATCCTTTACATTAGCAACAAAATCATGCAATCAGCAGCTAAAATAACAATCTCAAATCGAAAACAAATCCAATATAGTTTTTCCATTATGCATTAAAAAGTTTGAAATGAGAATTTAAAAATACAAACCATATGAAAAAGTACAACTAAGCCTTCTACCCAAACCATCATTCAATCACATTCAATTAACCAACCCTCCAATATACTTCCCCACCATAAAAGCATTCAACTACAGGCTCAAACGCTAATTCAAATTATTATCTCATACAGAATCATAAAGAACATAACACAAATCTTCTCTTAAATAACAAATATAAAACTTAAGCTCAAATTTCTATTCAAAAATACCTAAAAATCAAATTTTTTAAAAATGAGCAGTAATCTTACCGGAGCCGAGCACGCGGACTTGCTTACAATCATAGAGTCCATTCTCGAACTAAATCCCTACAAAACCAACAGAAAATTACAATTAAAACAAAACAAGAGCCACCCATTTCGATTCAAGCTCAAAAAACTCATTTTGCTCATCAAAGACTCGAACTTGATACGTAAACCCGAGGATCTGGGACGAAAATTACCTTAAAAACAGCGAAATTTGGAGAGATTTGAGGGGGTAGATGAAGCGGGTTTACAGTGAGAGGGATTTTAGAGAGAAAAAGAAGTTTCCGAGATCGATGAGATCGAGGGGAGTGAGACTTTGGAAGCTCCGCCGCTTGAGAATGACTGGGTTTATGGTCTTCTTTGTAAGTAATTTCTTTGGCAAGGTTATAAAAGCATAAAATGTCTTGTTAAATTTCAGAAACCCCGTCAACTTTATGTACTTTACACAAAAATTCCTGAATTTTGTAAATCAGAAAGGAAAAAAATAAAAGTTTCTTTTAATATTAGTCCCCCACAGCTTTCATATTTTCAAATTAGTCCTCTACATCTTTAATTTTTGGAAATTAGCCCCTTAAATCTTTCAACCTTCGGCTAACTAGAGAGGCTAATTTTAAAAGACTTAAAAGGATTATCAGACAAATTTCCAAAATACTTAAAGATTTGGGATACTAGTTTCAAAATATGAAAGATATGGGGAACTAATATCCAAAAAAACTAAAAGAAAACCTTGAATTTGAAATGAAAGACACAAAAAAACATAACAAAATTTATTTTCTGATTAGTTTGAAGTAGCTTCAATATAAACCATCACATCTGTTTACATATAAAAACTATTGTAAACGATAGGCAAATAAACACCCTTTTATTTTGATTCTAGATTTTTCACATATGATGATATAGATTTGGAAGATCGTTTTTGTCCACCGAATTTAGTTATATCCAGATTCAAATCTTGTTATTACTATACCACATGAAAATAATTGTCACTGGTTGCAGGAATGCAGCATATTATGGTGATATCTTATTTGCTTCTTTTTGGAATATAACTTCCACCTTTACACTTCTAATCTTGATGTATTATTGAATTGATCTTGAAAATTGTTACCTGTATGTAATTTTAACATGATTTTTTTAATTATTATAAAGTTTTCAAGAGCTTTTTGAATCCCACGGGATAACGACTGACTCTACGTGATATGAACTCGTGCAATTAATGCCATGCTTCTTAGGGGGTGTTTGGTTCATTTTCTAGAAATTTCAAGAAATGTTTTCCACCAAAAAAAAACATTTCCTTGTATTTCTTGAAAAAATTTTGAGAAAAGTAATGAGAAGTAAAAAAGTACATGTTTTCCTTT
>JBAKGM010000279.1:1611391-1638206 GCA_037177215.1 Asparagus racemosus
TTGTTTTCCCCCCCCCCCCCCCCCCCCCCCATCCAGAACATATAGTATCATACTGAAACATGAAATAGCTATAGGTCATAACAAAGCTTGTCCTTGCATAACCTTTTTTGTTACGTAAACAATTTTCCTTTCGAGGGGAAAATAAATTAATTCCATATCTAATATCTCATAATAATTAATAGTTCAGAGACATTAAATTAAAAAAAAAAGCTCAATTTGATACATCTAAATAGAAAGAAAAAGGAATATAACACAGAATCGGATCAATAATTAGGGTCCCTTTAATGACAACTTCACTAATCCATCGCTGGGAGTCGATAAGCTGGGAAAATTACCTCGGCCATCCCGTCGAGAAGGTGAAGGAAAAAAAAGAAAAATCTCGATCAAATTGGAACCAGCGGAGATGAGACCCTGCGTCGCGTGCTCGCGTTTAAATAGAGAAATTTTCGGGGCGGGGTATTTGGGAATCTTCAAGAGAAAAGATATAAGCCCCGGTGCCGGCTACAGTGCGCAGGAAGTTGGTATTTTCGTAAATATGTTGTACTTCGGTGGGTTTTAGGGTAACTCGTTTCCCTACTGGCAGTACAATGGAATCTGAACCGTTTAGTAATGCATCCGATGGCTAATAAATGGCTTAACATTTTTCTTCCGGCCTCAAGGGGCCTGTTCGATTATATATATATATATATTTTGTAAAGGTCAACTTACACTACCAACAGTTGGGCTCGTAGGTGGCCCAGTGCAAGAGAAAGCAACTGATGGTGTGGGCCCCATTAACATTTCCATTGTTATTCGCTGGAGCGCAATGTCATACCCACGAGAAAAAGGAGTTTCGTGACATAATCATGTTTCGAAAAAGAGAGACTTTATATGTCACAGGGCATTATCATTGCGAAAGGGCCAAAATAAATAAATAAAATGAGACTTTATATGCAAGTTAATAAAATCTTTCAAAGATCTTCCGGTGTCAAAGTTCATAATTGACGCAGTGTTCGGTGAGCTGCAGATGATTTAGTTATGCAGTTAGGTTCTTCTTCTTCTGTCTAACAACCAAGCTAACAAACAATGTCAAAGTTTGTTCACATTGACAGATAGAATCTAATCTAATCTCATGTATCAATAGTAGTTAAGCTAATTAGTAGTGGTCAATCTTTTTTTTTTATTATATAGTATTTCTGTATTAAGATTGGATAAAGACCTTAAACAATGAGTGGCCTGCAAGAATCTTTATCTGTCGTTGAGCGGTTGAAAAAGGGTGACGTCCAGCCAAAGGCAATTGGGGTTTGAGGAGCCCATTTGTTAGAGAATTTCTGTCCCGTCCCCCTACCTGAGAGGCTAAGGTCCAGGGCCTTATTAAACAGCTGATGATTAACCCGCTATGCCCTATTAGAGGGCCATTAGCATGGAAAAAAGATACTTTTAGGAGCCCATTTCTTAAAGAGTCAATATCCATTTCTGTCCCCTCCAAATTTTCACGAGCCCAATATTAATCTCAGAGGCTTAGGATATGCCCAAAGTAAAGGGCCATGGGCCATTGACATGGATCAACCTTGCAAATAGTTTGGGTTCACTTGCATGTACAAGGTGGGCTGTCGGCCAGTTGCTCATTTTGAGGTTGGGATACCGGTATGTATACTTTACTCCTATATATGGTTATGAGTATTTTTATCTAAAATATATGAGTTACTTGTTATTCTTTTATCTATTATTATAATAACTAAAGCCAATTTGTAGAATAAGTTAAAATTAATTGATTATGTTTGAATGTGAAATTATATAATATGGCTCTAAATGTGGCCCGACACATATAATCTGCATTTTGATTGGGCCCTTAGAGCATTTAAGCCTAATATATAAATAGGCCTAGGCTTACTAACCAAAGATGATCGAATTGGATTTAGGCTTATAATAATTTGGGGCCATTAACAACCCAAAACAGCCAGCGGTATAATTGGTTTTCCTCGTCTAATCTTTGGGTTTGTTTGTGAGCCATCCCAACACTAGGCTGGAATTAGTCCTGATTTAATTTTGTTCTAAATTAGTAAATTAGCTTTAGTTTGTACTAGAGGAGAGTGGATCAAACTAGAAGTGATTTAGTGGTTAAAATTTAGCCTATAAAAACTCAACACTTAGTTTTTATACATCTATTTGTGAAATAGAAAAATACTCAAAGCTGAGTCATGTTCAGTCCTAGTTCAGTTTTAAGGAGCTGCCAAACACACCCTTTCTGTCGAGGATCCATAATAGAAAGGGCTTTACTATGACCTAATATAAAATGGATTTGGATCGTCTTCTTTAAGCAGCCTCTTAATATTACAAAGGCAGCGTATAAGATCCAGAAGATGCTTCTTAGATATTCCGAAAATCACGAAAAGGCCCCAAGCGATTGTAGTTGAAATCCAATTGCCTATGATTAAAGCTGGCCAGCCAACTCCGCGTTCTTCCATGTCCTCTCTTTGCCGCTCACTCCAACATCGCCTCTCCCTTTCACTCTTCCTCTCCCTTTGAGATTCGCTTGGCGAATGCGGTTTCAGTTGATGCAACTGTACTTTAACCATTTGAAAAGTAGCAAATTATTGCCATTTAAGAAGACGATCGTTCAATTTCAAAAGAAAAGAAGCAAACAATCCAAATTTTAAATACATAAGATTATGATGTTAGGCACACCCAATTGAATTTATTGGGCTAATTGCGTATGTCCCTTAAAGCATCCTTAGTTACCGAATAGTTCCTCAAATCTCAGTATTCGCTTGTTAGTCTCTCAAATCTTTAAATTTTCTCAAAACTTCGTCCCGCCACTTGTCAGGCGACGTTGTCTATGAGTGTGAACTTCTTGTAACTTTAATGGAATTAGATAGTTTTCCCGCTATACCCTCATCCATAATTAACTCCATCATTTAAAAGCTTACCAACCCTTTTCTAACTAGTTTATACTCGCAACCCGCTCCAACTGAAATCCAAACCCGATAGCTTTTTCTTCTCCAACGGCCAGGAGCTTTCCCAAACCCAATCAAAAGCTTTTTTTAATGGTTATATTTCCAACTAAAGTTCGCCTAAACTCCACGTGAAGAACTCAGGGGCACTTTAGTAATTTTAGATGTTTGGTTAAGACTTATCCTAACCAGAGCCGGAGAAATTAACAGAATCCCTAACAAAACTGCAATGTAAATGAAGATTTAAGGACTAATAAGCAAATATTGAGATGTGAAGAACTATTTAACAATTAAGATTGATTTAAGAGACAAATATGCAATAACCCCCTTAAAAAATCATTAAAAAGCTCATCAGCGTTCATTGAAAACTATCCGATGGAAGCGGAAGAGTTGATTGACATCGCGCCAACCTAGCTAGCGCTTAACTTCAAAGCATGCGGCAAGGCGCGAGCACATGAGCACAGCTTACATTGCATTGCAACATTACTATCGGAAACTCGGAACACAATCAACTTCATTAATGCATTACAATTTACACGTCAATAAAATCACATGCAACATTTCCTTACGCAAAACTTACGAGCTCACCACATTATTCGCGCCGTAAGCCTTGGTTATATATCTCGTAATTTGAGCCCACCTTTGCTTGCCCTAATTACTTCCCTATAGTTTACAATTTGGTCAGCTACAAAAAACTCACTTGCGAGATGCAACCTGGAGCCTATAAAAAGGGCTCCAACCCTCAACCCAGGTCCAAATCAATCGCTACCAAATTCGGGAGCCATTGCAGCAAACGCAGAAGAAAAATGATGGCTCCAATGACTCGATCAGCTCTGGCATTGATGCTGGCTTGCGCTGCTCTGTTTCTGAGCGTGGCCGACGCGAGCAAGAAAGTGAAGTGCCATGACAAGAAAGGGTATCCTCTTTGTGGAGGCTACGAGTTCCATTGCCCAGACTCTTGCCCTCATTCTTGCTATGTTGACTGTGAAATCTGCCGCCCTATATGCTGTAAGTCCTATCTCAATTCTATGTGTTTGGGACTCGCCAAAATGGGGTCAGGTTCAAATTAACGTGACCCCATTTTGAGGAAAAAAAAAAAAAAATATTGGCCATAAAACTGTTCTAATATAGGCCTGGTTTTTCTGGATCCAAAAGTTAAGCTTTAAACTGATTTTGTATTGTGTCACTTTCAACGGGTTTAGTTTAAAACAGGACCACGATTAATCCTAACTCAATTTTAGAGTTGTTGTGAAACACAGCCTTACTGTCTTTGTATAATTTTATATTGGTGGTCTATAAATTGTGCTGTTATATTTTTAAGATTATAATTTCCCACATCTTAACATATATTTGATTTTGGGTAGCCTGCGACAAGCCCGGTGGTGTGTGCCAAGACCCAAAATTCGTCGGAGGTGACGGCATCACATTCTACTTCCACGGCAAGAAGGACCGTGACTTCTGCCTCCTCTCTGACTCCGACCTCCACATCAATGGCCACTTCATCGGCAAACGCGATCCCTCAATGACCCGTGACTTCACCTGGGTCCAATCCATCGCCCTCCTCTTCGACGATCACCGCCTCTATGTTGGTGCCCAAAAGACGGCCACCTGGGACAACGACGTCGACCGCCTCACGATCACCTATGACAGAGAGACTATCGATCTCCCCACCACTGAAGGCGCCATCTGGCAATCATCCACTCTCCCCACTCTCTCCATCGTCCGATCCTCGGGGACCAACGCCGTCACCCTTGAAGTCGAGGGCAAGTTCAAGATCACCGCCAATGTCGTCCCGATCACCGAGCAAGAATCTAGGGTTCACAACTACGGAATCACCGCTGACGACTGCTTCGCTCACCTCGAGCTAGGATTCAAGTTCTACTCCCTCACCGACGATGTGCACGGTGTACTGGGACAGACTTACAGAGAGGGATACGTTAGCAGGGTCAAGATGTCGGCCAACAATCCGATTATGGGAGGTGAGCACAAGTTCTCGACATCCCAGCTGTTCACCCCGGACTGTGCCGTGTCGCGGTTCGGCCGTGCTGGGTCCGGCATTGCCATGACGTCGGAGCTGTCTAGTGTCAACTGTGCGAGTGGGGTTGCAGGTCGTGGGATTGTGTGCAAGAAGTGATGGGAAGTTAACAAGCCGTGATAATTAATTATTGAATAATTTACGTTCGTTGGGGTGGAAGAGGATTGTTGTAATAAGAGCTAAGGATAGGCTCAGTGTCGAAGAGTAAGGAATGATGTGTTAATCGTTTGTATTTGTTAAAGTGGTGGTGTACTGTTGAATTTGGATCCTAGTATTTGTATTTTTCCAAATATAATTAAATTTTCATTACTAATGTTTTCAAATGAATGATTATGGTGCAATAACAGCAAACTTCCTTTACATGCATCCGCAGATACCAATTTTCATGCTCGATTGAAAAGTTTTCATTAATACGTGAGCCGAAGAGCAACTATTTGTGTCTTATAAGTTAGGGGTGGGCAAATTAGGGTGGGCATGGGCCGGGCTGGTTCAGGCCCGCAAACCTAGCCTACCGGGTTCAAGACCGGGTCGGGCCTGATCTGGGCCCGGCGGGGTCAGAGTGGGTCGAGCCTACTTCTCTGATCCTGGGTCTGAGACTGGACCTAACCCGGCCCACGACCTGTCTAGGTGCGGGTTGGGTCTGACCCGACTCATGGCTTGTGGGTCGTGGGTCAGCCCATGGGTTTTTTGTCCAACTTTTTTTTTCTTTTTCTTTCCTTTTTAATTATATTAAACTTGTATTTACAATTATAAAATTATTTCTAATTTATTGTTTAGTAATTTAAACTTGTATTAAACTTTTTAATCCTTCAAAGTAGACAACAACGGGCTTACAGATCGCTGCTTTATTTCTCAATGGGTCAAAAGGCCCATGAGCCAAAGACCTACGACATTTTAGTTTTGTTGGCAGCTAGCTGCAGACGCAAATGGCTAAAGGAATAGCTAAACTAACCAAAAAATATATAATTGGCCTACATCTCTGACCCAGGTCTGGGGCCGAACCCATCCGGACCTGTGACCCGGGTATATCATGGGCCTGGTCGGGCCTGGCCCCCTACGGGTCGGGTCGGGTCATGACCCATGGAGGGCTGGGCCGGGTCAGCCTGCGGGTCGACCCGGTCCACGCCCAACCCTATTATAAGTGAGCTAATGAGTAAATATCACCTCATGTAAAGCAGCTAGCTGAACGCACTCAACACTAAAATTTTACATAATGAGAAGGCTAAATAGCACTTAAATACCCTAACGTGTCACTATTTTTACACTTAAATACCCTAGTTTGTAAAAAGTAGCATGAAAATATCCTACGTTGTCAAAAAGTAGCACATTGCTACATTCTGTTAAATAGATAACATAATATTCTAATGTGCATAGTACATAAAAATTTTATTATTGTATTGCCCCTATTTATTACTTTAATTACTATTTTACCTACCCCTTTAATTTATTACTAATATTTTAATGGAGGGCATTTTCGTTAAAACAAATGGTGTTAGTCTAATTCTAACTGTGGACAATTTGAGGTATTTTTATGCTATTGTTTATAATTTAGGGTAATTAAGTGCAAAGATAGTAAAATATTAGGTTATTTAAGTGCCATTTAGCCTAATGAAAACGTTAAGCGAAAAAAAAAAAAGATTTCTATCGATAAAATAAAAATACAGCTAGTACTAGTTGCTGAAGATAATTACCGTAACTCCACCGTTCGGGCCGTTTCTGCTGTTATTTGCTATCCAAGTCTAGAACCAAACCCGGCCTGTTACCCGTTTCTACTATCCTTAACACCCTGCCCAAACCCGTTGGCCAATCAAAAAACCCACACCCCAAATCCCGATCGCATATTGACGACAAAACCTAAACTTGCGATTCTCGCCTTTCGAGATTTCGAGTCTCTCTCTGTCATCCGCGAGCGGCGCCGGCGACCTCCGACCACTCCGCCGCCTCCGACAGCCGTGCGTCCTCAAGACTCAAGTTCAACTTCTACCAACCTCTTCATCTCAGGCTTTCAGGTTCGAAAAATTTCAAACTTTTTAATGTTTTTGTTGGTATAAAGATTATTCAGCTGGTAAAGGTCTAATCTTTCCATTTCTGAAACCAGTTTTTAGTGTAAAAATGAATTTTTAGAGATTGGTTTGAGCTAGATTAGATAAAAGTTATAATTTTGTGAATTTTGATGATTAATTCACCTGAAAGTTACCATAATTAATCATTAAGATTTGAGAGCTTATAACTTGCATGAACATTTCTTTCATGTATTTATCCACAGAGTACGTGTAAGTTGCCAACAATTTATGCATGTAGAGAATAGATTCAGAATTTACAATGAGCTGACCTTGCATCCTCGCGTTCTGTAGATTCTTCAGAAATGAGCACGTAAATATTGTTATTCAATCAGATTGAATTGTTTTATAATTTTATTTGCAATGTCCCATATGAATTTGCGTCGAGCTGCTGCACTTTAAAAATTTCCATCAGTGTCCAGTGAAACTTGCATACTTTGAATTCCTCCAGAGATGCATCATATACTACTTTTATCTTGGTAGCTAAAATGATTGATGCTATTATCTGTCCAGGTTTCTCTTCTAGAATGATATCTTCCTTTTCTTTATTATCTTAGTTCTGTTCTCATGATACCAATTTAAGGAAATGACATGAAGTTTAGACCTATGCTATTGAATGATTTAGTCAAATTATTTTGGTATTTCTTTATAATTAGTCAAATGAATTGTTTTAAATTGCTTTCTTTCGCTTTATTATTGTTTGAAATAAATTTCAAAGGAATTATAGTGTATTGTTAATCTATCAGGTCTACAAGAAGATTAGAAATTATGAATTTTAGTCTTCATGAAATTATTTGCCAATTGGTCGAAACGACTAAAAATACAAAAAAAATCCATAGGTTATAGCTCATAAAATCATGAAGTTTGGTCTCTGCAAAATTTTTTATCAACGGGTTGAATCGACTAAAATGGCTAAAAATTGTGAGTTATAGCTTATGAAAATTTAAACTTTGACCTCCGTGAAATTATTTGCCAATGGCTTGAGACGACTGAAAATGACCAATAATTGTGGGTTACAGCTCATTAAATCGTGAAGTTTGACTACAACCAAATTATTTGCAAATGGGTCGAAGCGACTAAAATAGCTAGAAATTATGGGTGATATATCTCGAAATCGCGAATTTAAGCCTCTGTGAAATTCTTTGACGACGGATGGCAACGACTAAATATGGCTAAAATTAATAATTAAGCTCATGAATTTGTGAATTTTGGTCTTGGCAAAATTATTTGCCAATGGGTGGAAACGACTAGAAATGGCTAAAATCATGGGTTGTAGCTCATAAAATCGTCAATTTTAGGCTTTGTGAAATTATTTGTCAATGGTTCGAAATGACTGAAAATGGTTAAAACTCGTGAGTTATAGCTCATGAAATCATGAAGTTTGGACTCCGCAAAATTATTTACTAATAGTTCAAAACGAATAAAAATATCTAATAATCGTGAGTTTTAGCTCATGAAATCATGAACTTGGGCATTTGCAAAGTTATTTGCTAAAGGTCGAAACAACTAAAAGTAGCCAAAAATCATGGGTTATATCTCACGAAATCGTAAACTTTGGCTATAACGAAATTATTTAATAGCAGATCAAAACGATTAGAAATGACAAAAAATCATGTGTTATAGCTTATGAAACCGTGAACTTTATCCTTCGCAAAATTATTTGCCAAAGGCTCGAAATGACTAAAAATGATCAAAATCGTGGGTTATAGCCATGTAATCGTGAATTTGGCCACCGCGAAATTATTTGGTAATGGGTCGAAACAATTTTAATGGCAAAAAATTAAGAGTTATAGATAATGAAAATCGAGAATTTTTGCCCGTACAAAATTATTTACTAATGGGTTGGAACAACTAAACATGTTCACAAATCGTGGGTTATAGCTTACATAATCGTAAATTTTGGCCACCGCGAAATTATTTGATAACAGGTTGAAATTAGTAAAAATAAAAAGTCATGAGTTATAACGCATGAAAACTTTAATTTGCAACTTCGGGAAATTATGACTACGGATTGAAATAGATAAAAGTGGCCAAAAATCATGGGTTGTAGCTCTTGAAATCACAAAGTTTCGACTCTGCAAAATTATCTGCTATTGGTTCAAAACGACTAAAAATTGCCAATAATCATGGGTTATAGCTCTTATAATTGTGAAGTTTGTCATTCGTAAAATTGTTTGCCACAGTGTCGAAATGGTAAAAAGTGCCTAAAAATCATGTGTTATACCTGCAGAAATGTGAATTTTATTTGACAACGGGTTGTAACAACTGAAAATGGCAAAAAATCGTTGGTTATAGCTCAAGAAATTGTCAATTTTTACCATCGCGAAATAATTTGACACCGGGTCGAAATGACTAAAAATGACCATAAATCATGAGTTATAGATCATGAATTTGTTAATTTTTGACATTCGCAAAATTATTTTCCAATTGGGAAAAACAACTATAAATGATAAAAAAGTATAGGTTGTAGCTCATGAAAAAAACAATTTTAGTCTCTATAAAATTATTTTTCACTCGTTCGAAATGACTAAAAAAAGGGCTAAAATTCATGGGTTATAGCTCATGAAATCGTGAATTTTGGTCTCCATAAAATTATTTGCCAACTGGTCAAAACGATTAAAAATTGTAAAAAATTATGGGTTATCGTCGATGAAATTGTAAATTTTGATCTCCGCGAAATTATTTGCTAATGATTCAAAACGACTAAAAATGACCAATAATAGTGGGTTATAGCTCATGACATCGTGGATTTTAATTTATGTGAAATTATTTACCAACATGTCTAAACTATTAAAAGTGCAAAAAAAATTCATGGGTTATAGCTCATGAAATTGTGAGGTTTGGCCTCCGCAAAACTGTTACTAATGGGTCAAACGATTAAAAATGGCAAAAAATTGAGTTAAAATCATAAAATTCTGAATTTTGACATTCGCGAAATTATTTATCAATATGTCAAAATGACTAAAAATGACCGATAATCATGGGTTATAGTTAATGAAATCGTGAATTTTGGCTAAAGTGAAATTATTTGCCAATGGGTCGAAATAACTAATAATAACTAAAAATAGTGGGTTATCCCACGAAATCATTAAATTTGGCATCTGCAAAATTATTTGACACCAGGTCGAGATGACTAAATATTGCCAAAAATAAAGGGTTATAGCTAATGAAATTGTGAATTTTGGTCTCTGCTAAATTAATTGCCAATTGGTCGAAATGATTAGAGATGGCTAAAAATTGTGGGTTGTAGCTCATGAAATCGTGAATTTTACTCTCTGCGAAATTATTTGTCAATGATTTGAAACGACTAAAAATGGCCAAAACTCGTTAGTTATAGTTCATGAAATCGTGAAGTTTGGATTTTGCAAAATTCTTTACCATTGGTTCGAGACAACTAAAAATGTCCAATAATCGCGTGGGTTACAACTTTTGGAATTTTGACCTCTGCAGAATTATTTGCTAAATGTCAATGATTGAAAATTGCCAAAAATTGTGTTATATAGTACGAAACGGTGAATTTTGTTTATAGCAATATTATTTGACAGCGGGTTGAAATGATTAAAGTCGCCAAAAATCGTGTGCTACAGCTTATGAAATCATGAATTTTATCATCCGCAAAATTATTTTCCAAAGGCTCAAAATGACTAAAAATAGCCAAAATTGTGGCTTATAGCTATTAAATCCCGGATTTTAGCCTCCGTGAATTGTCAGGTGGTTGAAATGATTAAAATGACAAAAAATAGGGGTTATAGATAGTGAGAATCGTGAATTTTAGTCTTCGTGAAATTATTTGCTAACGGGTTGAAACGACTAAAAATGGCCACTAATTGTGGGTTATAGCTCACACAATCGTGAATTTTGGCCATAGCGAAATTATTTGGTAGCGGGTTGGAATGACTAAAAAGGTAAAAATTCATGGGTTTTAACTTATGAAAACTTTAAAATTTGGCCTTTGAGAAATCATTTGACAACGGGTCAAAAGAACTAAACATGGCCAAAAATCGTGGGTTTTATCTCTTGAAATCATGAATTTTCGACTCCGCAAAATTACCATTGGTTCGAAACGACTAAAAATTGTCAATAATCGTGGGTTACAGGTCATCATATCGTGAATTTTTCCCTCCATGGAATTGTTTGCCATAGGGTCGAAACGACAAGAAATCTTGAATTTCGGCCAATGCGAAATTATTTGACAACGGGTTGAAACGATTAAAAATAGCTAAAAATTAGGGTTGTAGCTTAAGAAATTATGAATTTTAGCCACTAGAAAATTATTTGACAACGGATCAGAACGACAAAAAAGACAAAAAATCGTGTTATAGCTCACAAAATCCTGAATTTTGGCCATCGCCAAATTATATGACTCTAATTCAAAACGACTAAAAATGATAAAACATTCGTGGATTATAGCTCATGAAATCTTTAATTTCGGCTTCCGCGAAGTTATTTGACAACGGGTAGAAAACAACTACAAATTGTCAAAAATCAAGGGTTATAACACAAAATCGTAAATTTTGATTTTCGTGAAATTATTTGCAGATGTTTCGAGACAACCAAAAGTGTCAAAAATCGTGGGTTGTAGATTATAATATCGTGAATTTTGGCCTCGAAATTGTTTGCCAACTTGTTGAAACGATTAAAAATAGCCACAGATTGTGGGTTATTGCTTATGAAATTGTAAATTTTGGCGTCCGCGAAATTATTTGCTAATGATTTGAAACGATAAAATGGCCAATAATCGTGGGTTATAAATTTGTCAATGAGTTGAAACGACTAAAACTGTAAAAAAAGTCATGAGTTATAGCTCATGAAACCATGAATTTTGATCTCCTTAAAATTATTGTTTGTCAATGGGTCGAAACGATTAAAAATGCAAAAAATTCATGTGTTATAGTTCATAAAATCTTGAATTTTGATGTCCGCAAAATTATTTATCAATAGGTTGAAACGAATAAAAATAGCTAAAAATTGTGAGTTATAGCTCATGAAACGCTAAATTTTAGCCTTCGCGAAATTATTTGCTAATGGTTCAAAATGACTAAAAATAGCTAAAAATCGTGGATTAGCTCACGAAATAGTGAATTTTGGCATCTATAAATTATTAACCAATGGTTCGAAACGACTAGAAATATCAAAAAATCATGAGTTATAACTGTAGGGTCAAAAAAGTTTATTTGATTGCCTTTGAAGAAATGGGTTCAATCCCTTACAATCATGCTCTCTCGATTACAGAGGAAGAGATGAATTTGACTTCTCTTTTGTTTAACGTGGGTTCTTGGTGGCGAAAGGATGCTTCCCTCGGTGTTCGAGTCGAGATTGCTTCCCGTTAACGATTAGAACAAAATTGCCGGTGCTCTTGAGATTGATGAATAATCTCCTTTTCTCTCCGTGTATTCGTCTCTCTCTGTGCCTCTGTGCCTCTGTGCGTGTGTCCCTGTCTCCTCTTTAATAGCTGCTCACGGCTATTTATAAGAGTTTGAGCACATAACTGGAGAGCTAAAATCATGTGAACGTGGTCTAACTGATGAGATTGTGGGCATAACTGACGTCCACCATTTAACCCACGTGGCTGTCGTGGTCTTCGTGGTCTTTGTGGTCGTTATGACGAGCTTCGCTACGCAAGCGAACTTCGAGCTTCGCTATGTTACGACCTTCGGGTTGAATGTCGAGCTTCGCTGTACAGGCGAACCTCGGTTGAATGTTGAGCTTCGTTGCGCAGGCGAACCTCGGTTGAATGTCGAGCTTCGCTGCGCAGGCGAACCTCGATTGAATGTTGAGCTTCGCTGCGTGGGCAAATCTCGAGTCTCAATATTTTGCAACTGTGGGGTTTGTGACCCTCTTCTTCAGGACTAGACTTTTTGACTGTCGACAAGGATATGGCTAATTTTGCAAGTTGATGCATTTTGGTTAATCTAGAAAATTTTGGACCCTTTTCAACTACCAATCTAGTATTTAAATGTATTTTATATTTAAGTTGATGTTGATAATATGGATTTCACAGTTCAATAGAAGTTTCCGCTAGGATTTTCATATAGGTGGAGAGCATAATTCTTCAATCCAAGTTCTCAGATCTATCGTCAAACTATATCTGGACAGACATAATTTTTACTCCGTTAAGCAGTATGAAAAAAATGATAAAAATGAGCCTAATATCTTACATATTTATTAAATTCTAAACTTGGCCTTATATTAATAAAATCAACATACCTTGTTGAAGGTAGCTGTCCTTCGTTCTTACAACTATCAAAACAAAAGCATCAAAACGTTAGTAAATATTATGAAGGGATATGCTTTGAGTTTTATATCCTATGAACATCGTGATGCAGTGTAACTAACAGACACCAGAACATGTAAAAGCAAAAACAACAAAATTTAACAGAATAATTAGATTGCTCATTTATGGCTTGAATGCATCAAAGAAGGGGATATCAAGTAGGAAATACCTCTCCTTTAAAGTTTAATTATGTGATACAACATTGAAAATAGAAAGGCTCCATATAAATGCCTCATTATTTTCAACCTCACTTTCATCATTTCCTTTTCTTCTTGCTAGCTGCTTTCTTCTTCCCCTTCCGAAAACCAGTTCCATTATCCTGTCATATATCAAAAGTGCAATAAGAATGTATGGTCTTCATAGTTAATACTTTGCAAGTTGTATTAAATTGTTAGCTGAAGACTTAGTTATTCATAGACCAAAACACTCATGAATAGTAGATACTGTTAGTCACTTCCATAAATTTTGAAATTTCAGTCTATAAACTACTTGATTTGTGGATGCATAAATGAGGAAAATGCCAATGAAAGGCATCATCAATAGGAAAGCTATCAATGAGGCCTTCCAACTCCGAAGATTGAAAAGGGAAAAAATAAAGATATGATGTGTAATTTTGTATTTATTATAAACCATAAATGCAAGTCTCACCTTTTTATACTGTATATAGGCGTTCCGACCTGTCAGCTCCTGTCCATTCTTAGAGATGTAAACCTGCAGCGAACCAAAGATGAGAATATATAATGAAAAGAAAAAGGGAAGCACAGCAAAAAGTGCATTCAAATACAGATTTTATATGGACGCATATATTGATAAATACGTATAAGGATAACTGATGAGTTTTGAACTCCAAGAAACCAGCATTGTACGACTCCGCAAACATACCTTTCGTCCATCTTGCCCAGTAAACCAATGACCACTCTGACCACCAACAGCAGAGACTCTTCTCTTTCCTGCATCCTTTGGGATTGTAACATTGCTTCTGGGGTTCACCCAATTTCCTTCAGCCTGTGAGGCCTCTTTACACTTAGAAGAACTTGTCCTTTTCTGCTTTGTTCCTGGGTTTCTTTCGGAACCTTTCCTACTAGTTGAACGGACTTGAGTAGCGCCATCTTGAGCGTAAAATTGACCCCTATGGTAACATACAGACAACATTAGAGGCTATTTAGAGCAGATACAGATTTCATAAAATAGAAAATGAACAAGCCATTCAAAGATATGTATTACATGTAATCAAGGTCATCTCTCGCAAATTTTGGGGCTCCTCTACGATCTTCTGCACCAATCGGAACAAAATGGGGTAGCCGCTTGCGGATTAAGGTCCTGATCCTTGCATCATTGTGGAAAAAATAATCATAAGCAGGAGGTTTAGGATGAGGAAAGTCCAAATTGTGTTCATGGTTGCTAGAGATGCTTTTCTGCTGGAAGGGAACTTCAACATCATCTTCTGGATCAAGTACTTTGGAACTGCAAAAACTCGGAGGATCATTCTTGCTTTGACCTACTTTTTGGTCTTTTGTCGACTTAAAATACTCATCACAAAACTCATCTAGAGCGGGTGTAGCAAGATTAGTGTTTTCCTTAGGGCGGAAGCCTTTCCAAAAGCTTTCCGTTGGATGTTTATGGGGCTGAAATGTTTTATCGTGGTTCCTGACGGTAGATTGGAAGGGAGTACCTTTTCTCTTTTGGTTTGATGGATCAATATCCTTAATCTTGTCTTTTCCTTTGCTGGGAGAGGTTTCATCAGAATCTGAGTCCAGAAAATGGATTTTTCTTAGAGGACTCACAGTTAATCTTGGAAACAAGTCCTTGTTGCTGCTTGCCTGAAAACTTGTGGTAGCTGATGCATTATAAGCTGGTGGGATCATGGGCGTCTTCAATTTACTAGTAGACTGGCTACTTAAGATCCCACGATAATGTAGGGAAGCCTTTGAATTGCTGCAGGTAGAATGACTATGTAGTGACGGAGATATATCTGCAAATGCAGAGGTAAACATTTTTTTTAACGAATAATCATTAAATTCACTAAGAAAATATGTTCAAAAATATTCTTTGGGCTCTCATTTGAAATTTTTTATTTTTAAGACTCAAAAGATGTGCAATGTGCCACAAAAATTTATGTAATTTTACATATGTTCCTCTCACTTCTCCTAATTAAGGCAGATACTTGTGAAATTTTTGTCCTTAAAATTGTTTATGTATAACAATGGTACTATATTTGCAATTAGTTGTCCAAGTTCTTCCTCTTATTATTGCTTAAGATGCAAGCTTCAAAGAATAAAGTTTCATCCAACCAAAAGATATGTACATCTTATATTGTGTCCAAGTTCTTTGTTCTACGGTAACTTGAGGGAGCAAACTCTAAAAGAATTCAGTGTACATGAATACAATTGTGTAACATTTCAGCTACATGTAATGTATATATATACCCACCTAATTCCTCATGTTACTGCAATATTCAACAAGGAAAAAAATGCAAGGTAAAAATATAGTCTC
Source organism: Asparagus racemosus (assembly GCA_037177215.1). Taxonomy (NCBI): domain Eukaryota; kingdom Viridiplantae; phylum Streptophyta; class Magnoliopsida; order Asparagales; family Asparagaceae; genus Asparagus; species Asparagus racemosus. The sequence goes on from JBAKGM010000279.1 coordinate 1,627,187, forward strand.
TTTGGCGCTTCTTAGGTCTTATGCTTTATTAGTTTCCTGTATTTGTTTTGCAATTTACATTATCGATTTTTTCTTATAAAAAGGATACAGTATGGCGGCAGAAGCTGAAAACAAGAGAATGGAAAAAGCTATTCATGTAGCAAATTCTTCCAATGAAGATGGGATTTTGGAAAGGCCATCATCACCTTTCATCCCAGTATCTAAGCTGATAGAAATATTATCAAAGTCTTTGGCACATGAAAAGATATGCTCGATGAAGGAGATTCAAAAGAGCTTTATAGTAAGCAATTAAGTTTAATATTTTTTTCTTATCCAGCAACAAAATTTATTATTTGATTAGCAAAATATTATTGGTTATTTTCCATAGTTCTCATACTACTATACATGATGTAGGAGAAAACTGTTACTCGTCACGAAATGGCTCACTACATCAGATCTATTGTAGGGGATGATCTGTTAGCTTCCATCATCAAGTCTTACAGTGATGAGGTATGAATCCAATGGTCAGATTTTGTTTAAAAAAATCTTAGATGGAGATGTAAATATTACTTGTCGCATATATTCAAGTAATTGCTTAAGAATATTTGAAAGATAACAAAATATATATGCCTAAAACGCAAGCAGTTATTGCAACATGAGTTTATCTTGGAGGAGGATATTTGATTATTACGTTGCTAGTATACAGTTTTTGTTTGGCTCATTTTCTTTTATAAAATCATACATTTATTCGTAACAATATTTGATAAATATCCTATCCATCTTATAATTAAGAAAATAAACTGTCGAATTTTCTGTTCACGTTTGAAACTGCAAATTCAAAATATAACCATGACACAGTTTGGTCTTCGATTAATTTCTCAACATTTCTATATATATTTAACTAGTACTAAGAAGAATCACGCATTTTTAAGATAACAGTTGTGATTGTGGCAACAATCCCATTATTAGAGTAGGATTAGTATAATTAGCGTTCAATTTCAACAATATGGCTGATTTTTTTTCCTTTCTTGCAGCTAAAGGTGGCATTTGTAATTCCTAAATCAGAGTAATGTGAGATATGAGATCAATAAAATTATGTACCAAATGCTAATCAAAGCATGATTATAATAAAATACAAATGATCTTATACATTTCTGCATCTTTTTTTTGCGCTTGTGGTCTCCCTTTTCCTTAGTTTAAAACTGAGTGCTAGTTTTTTTTAATGAATACTTCTATAATGTGGTGTGTGGAATGTGGGTTAGGGCTAAAACAGATAAAAAAATTACAGATACAAAATTTGAATAGTGTTGAGTTCTTCGGTACATCATGGAAAAAAGCATATACACATGCGCGCGCGCATATATGTCAGATCACATGTAAATTAAATATATGTTGTTTTGTACAATGTGAATAAAAACACATTCATAAAAGTTGGAGTTGACAAAAACAACTATTCCTGATGAAATCTGTTAATCTTGAATGAAGAAAAGGGTTCCATGACTTTCTTCATAAAATACTAGTTACATGCAACAATAAAAAATCTAAACTCAAACTATTAGGCTAAGTAAAATTCCCTATATAATCCAATTTCTTATTCTTTAATTTCTCCGGTTCATTTGCTGAATGATCTTGGTTCAAAATTTATATATCTTTTTGAAAGTTTTTTAGGAGGATTAATTTTATATATTTATTGTCATTGTATTAAGTTATAAAGATGGAGAGAGAGAGAGAGAGAGAGAGAGAGAGAGAGAGAGAGAATACTATTCCAGCCAAAAATGGAAATGTGAAATGGTCAAATTGTAGAATTTACCAATTAAGGCGTAGTTTGGTAGGAGTATGCAAAGGGGAGTTGAGACAAGGTAAGGTCTATGTTGCACGGATACGGATGCAGGGGTGGATAAGAGACACGATAAACTTGTAAAAAGTAGGATACGGGGACACAACTATATATACATTAAAATTAATTATATATACATACGTATATATTAGGTATTGGTTTTTCATTCACATGTTTTGACAATAAAATACATATAACATTTTTATGTTTCTATCATTGAGTAGATTATAAATTGAAAAACTGCTCGAGTTTGAACTAGATTATAAATTGAAAATGACCCTTCAAAATCATACTTATAAACTAAGTATGTACTGAAACGAATCACTCCTGAGTCCAACGAGTTGGAGAACTTTTAGGTGAAGTGTATGATATCTATCCAAGAAGTGTATCACTAGTTTTTAAACTAAAACATGTGTAATATCATTGATGAGTACACATCTGAATATATGTATGCATATATTCAAGAAGTGTCTAAGGAGTGTCGGATAAGGACATGGATAAGGGAAGTGTTGGACACAGATACAAAAGCTTGGATGAAGTGTCTGGGTAACCTAGGGTAAGGTGCATGAGGTGCAAAAAAAGACATACCTTTTGTGCATTTACTTGTCAGCAGCTACCCTACCTAAGAAGTCAGAAAGCACTAGGCTCATAGATGATTGATGTTGCAGATTACACAATTCTTCATGAAACCTTTAGTTACAGTTTTTGTGCCTAGTTTGATTAAAAACAAATCTTTTCAAGTTGATGAAGACAACCAAAATAATCATTTTTGTTGTTTCATCACCTCTTTTTCAATAAAAAAGGTTAGGATTTCTTCATCCTTTTCTGAAAAGACACAAATATCAAGTAGAATAGCCTAGCATGAAAGCTACTGGATACCTCAAAACCTAGAAAAGAATCATGTGAATCTATGGGATATCTCAGCGTCCGAAGAGAGGGAAAAAACCCACCACACAAATGCAAGTTCTTATTGTCTCCATGAAGAAGCTTTAACTACGAGAGGCATTCCCTGTTTTGTCTCCCTCATGTAACTAGCTATCTGTATTATTCAACTAGTTGAGTTTATCATAAACCTGGTTGTGCAAACGATAACTGAGTTTCCTTAGGTTAAATTTCTTCTGGTGAATTGAATCAAAAGACTGTGAAGCAGACAAGTCTCATACATTAGACTTTTCTTATTGAGGAAACTAACGCGCTAGATTTTTATTTCCATGGATAATTTCTCTACTTTAAAAAGCTCAGCAAATTAAAGCGAGCCCTCCTGATATTGCCATTTAATTAGTTAGACACATGAATTACAATTGTCACATGGTAAACAACACCAAATTTTCCAATAAACAAGAGATGAAATTAACAATAGAACGTATATTGCCAAACATTTCAAACTCTTTTACATCAAAACCCCATAATCAACAGTGTGACCTAGACACCAATGAAATTCCTCATAATTTAGCTGCAGTCCGACTAAAAACAGTTCCTTTCCCCTTACCCTTAATTCTATAGAGAGAAACAATAGCTGAACAAATAAACCCCAACTAAACTAAAACTAGTCATTTACCCTAATTCATCAACCAATTGCATATATGATCAAATCTTAACAAAGAAACCCTGAATCAAATTACAACTAACCTGTACACCGAGGGTCCTCCTTTTCTGGAGACGAGAAATCCTCAATATCATCATCAAGATTCCCGTTCCCCTCATCAGCTATCGTCGCCGCCGCCGTAGCCGCCGCCGGCAGGCCCCGCCTTAACCGCTTGAGAACCGGCCGCCGAGGCTCTTCGAGATCATCGCAGTCTAGATATTCGCCCGATTCGAGATCGAGGCCAAGAGAGAATGAGGGGGGCGGTGGGTCCCGCCCCGACTGATTTAGGGTTTCTTTCTGCTGGTTTGGTTCTTGGATTGGTGGATCGAGGAGAGAGGGATCTTCTTCTTCTTCTTCGAGATCGAGATCGAGGCCGAGGGAGAAGGAGGGAGCTGAGAAATCCGCCGCCATGACATGAGATATGGAGAGAGAGAGAGGAAGAAAGAGGGGGCCTTTTAAGAGAGAGAAATGGAAGGAAAAAAAAAGGAGGGATTTTTGAAGGGGGAAAATTGAAATTTTGGCGATTTTGCGCCAAAGAAGGAGACGGGTGTGGAATCAAAAAGCTTCACAGTGGTCTGGACCTGAATAATGTGATTAATGCGCTCACTTTATATTTATTCATGTTTATTTAATATTAGCCCGTTAGAATTTTCGTAACTTGAATTAGTCCCTCATATCATTGGAATTGCAAAGAGGTCCCTCAAATCGTAAAGGTTACGATTTGTGCCTTTTCTTTTAAAATTTCAGCATATTTGTTTGTCATGACCGCCAATTGCGAAAATACTCTTAACAATATAGTTTTACCAAGAAGCTATCAATTTTATATTATCGTCAAATTTGATAAACAATTATCCTCAATAATCCAAAAGTCAATGTTACTCCAACTTATTGAGGCAAACAACTATATCTCAACTTGAAAAAGAACCTAAAGGAGAAAATCTCATTGTGACAAAATCTTCCAAGTTCAGCTCATATACAGTACTTATTTATCCTTCGCCTAAAAAAACAATTTACAAATTATTCCTTGCAATGGATTCGGAAACCATCAACTCCATCTAATTCTGAGTATCTGGAAAAAGGTGAATATTACACAATAAGTTCACAACTAAATAATTGGATAAATTTATACATTAAGCACTGGTTTTGCAAAAAACTTAAATATTTTGACTTGATAAGCAAAATATTAAAATCGTAGAAATTGATCAATGAACTAAAAAACTTGATGCGATATTTTAAAGAAATAGAATTCATGAAATAAAAAAATAAGTAGGCTACATCTTAATGCGGTCAACACTTCATACTTCGGTTGACTGATAAATTCCACAACTATTAAGCCCATGGTTCTGGGGCAATGAGACTTCAAATTTAGACTCGTAGCGCTGATGAAAACCACATAGTGGTAAATTAAGCCTTGTTTAGATGACTTACTTACCTCCAACATGTATTGGTATATCGACTTGAGATGCATATGTTTTTAATAAATAAACAAAGTTCATATAATCAAATTTGTTATAGAGAAATGCCAAAGGCCAAGCAATAGTAAAATCAACCATGTATATATCTCAACCTACTATTATATGAAAAAGGCAAGACTATCGACAACAAAAATAAGCATAGCTTATACCAAATATCCATGTGCATCAGATCCTATCATCAATTATATGCGAGTAAATCATATAAAAGAATGCAATCAATCTGTAACAAATCTACATATACATAATATAATTTTATATAAAAAATATACAGTACATAATGTATAAATTTACCGCTTACCATAAACCCAAAAGACAATCAAAATACCACTTAAGACGGCCCCTCAGAGTCACTTGGAACCCAAAAGAATGCATATAAAATAATAATCAATACATCATCCCACTAATTAGTATGTGTAACACAAATCAAATCATTCAATAAGACTATATTATAATAATAACTTAGTTGATCCAACTGTAGCATGAAAAAAATTTAAATGTAAACTAGGTCGGAGTTGTGGCTGATCCGCATAAATAAACAAACAAAGCCACTAAGATTGCTCCACCTATGATATTATGTATGTACCCTGGTCATATCTATCTTTATTATTTTATTTTATTTTTATTTTTATTTTTATTTTTCTTTTTATTGAGTGACGACGGCTATCAGACCAGATTTATCTGAGTTTTCAAAATTTTCACTAAACCTCCTAAAACATATTCTAATAATAAATATAATTATGCTAATAAGTATTATTTATAGAAAACCCCTTTCCAAATGTATTAACCACAAACTAATACATTACAATCCAAATATATCTATCGCATTCATTACTAATAGAAAATTGGGATTATATATTACGTTGTTAATCATAGTTTGGTTAGTTGTTAACCCATTACGATTGATTACTGAAAATAAGAGAAAAGACCGTCGGAGAAGATGAAAAATGAGTTGGGGGAATTATTTTTTTTACCATTAGAGATGATAAAGGATCATGGTTGGATTTGAGTTTGCAGGTTTTGGGTTTGAAGAAATGGTTTGTTAAATATGATAGTTGAGGAGTATAACTGAAACGTCAGTGCAAAGAGTAAAATATGGGGCAATTTTCCCTCAGATTTAAAGCGGCTGAATGGGCTAACATCGAATTACAGTAGTTTTGAGGGATCATGGCCTAAAAAACCCATCTATATACGAGAGCGTTAATTCAATTTCCAATCAAAGTTATTGGGGGTTTTATGTGAAGCTCCCAAAGTATTGGGTTATTTTTAAAAATACACCCAATTTTAAACTTCTGAATTCAAAATTATAAACCGGAAACTTTCTATAAATTGCTTTCTATAGAATAGTGTATCGGTGCAAATGGGAAACGTTTATGCAGACAATTAAAATATCACTACAATATCTCAAATCACTTAAACACATAGTACTAGTAACTTTTTCTTGAAAATGCATGTTGAGGATCAAATTGCAGTTAATGTGGAAATAAATATAGAGAGAATTGAAGGGCAATATATACGAGATCAACCAATGTGCATCAAGAGCTAACTGATTTAAGTGCATGGCTGGCTTGTTGGTAATTAATTTCACTTGATGTTCGTTCCAGATACCAACATTTTTCTTCTTCTAAGGCTTGAAAATTTAAGGATGGAGATTAGATATACTTTATGGTTAGTTAAGCTTCGTAATTTATTTGAGGGTTTTTTTTATAGGAAACCACCACAAAATATAGTAGTTTTTCCCGAGAACCACCACAAAATTTTTTATTTTCATAGAACCAACATAAAGAAAATGAATCTTTTACAAAGTCTAACCAAGTCCTAATTTACATCAATGTTTGGTTAAATTATAGTATAAAATCATATAAATGCCCATCATGATAAAATTTTAGAGAGGATGAGTTTGGGGATATTTGGAGGGAATTAAAACTTTTTTGAGGGCGTCATCAAGGTTTAGAGGGAAATAAGGTATTATGTTGGTATGAGAAAATATAATAATAGACTGATGGGTCCCACCATGAGGGTATTTTAGAAATTTAGCATATTATTTAACATGATATAGATACAAAAGTATGATGGTGACACTTTGTTATTGATGCATGGTGGTTCATTGAAAATTAAAAAACTTATGGTGGTTCTCCAAAAAAATCACTATTTTTTTGTGGTGGTTTCTTTTAAAAACCCTTTACTTGAAGATAAATCATATCAATAAGGAGTTTAGTTCAATGGAACTTAGGTTAAGGATCCTGTATCAGATTCTGGGAGGACAAATAGATAGGGCACAATACTTTAGCCTCCTTGCTCCCTTGGGCATATAATTTTTCTCTATCAGCCAATGTTAGTGTTAAATCTCAAGGGATCCTCCACAACAACATGTGGAGATGGCGGCCTTTGATCAAAAGGCCTATCTCCAACACTGAATCTTCAGATGTTTAGGCACTGAGAAATTATCTCTCTAACCTCCCCACTCAGCCCACGTACGTCAATGATGGGGTTTGGTGGCCATTCCATTCTTCTAGCACCTTTACAGTCCAATCTATATACAAATTCATCAATGGCACAGGACAATCCTTCAGAGGCTATAATTTTATTTAGAAATCTATAGCACCCATCAAAGTGAAAATTTTCCTTTGGATCCTTAGTAAGAGAAAGCTCAATACCAAGGCGAACCTCAGGAAGAAAGGCTGGACTGGTGATACTTCCTGCTCATTTTGCAGTGAAGTACCTGAAAGTGATGACCGCCTATTCCATAACTTCTCTTATATCAAACAAGTCTGGGGCTACTTCATGCCATTTTTGCACACATCTCCACTTCTGCACACATCTCCACTCATACATGATTTTAGTCTAATTCTGGAATCATATGGCTCATTTCTGTGGGATAAAAATGTCATGTTGTTGCGGTCTGTTTTGTTCCCGTCTATTTGCTGGTGCTTATGGAGAGCAAGAAACAACCTGATCTTCCATCAGACAAAGGTCTCTACCCGTATGTCAGCATCTAACATCACTCACTTTGTGACTTTTTGGACAAACAACCTAGCATGCAAGAGAGCTACCATTGTTCAAAACGTGGTGGCAAACAAGGGATTAACACAGCTGCCGCTACCAGAGGACTCCTCATCCTATGACATGGCTCGGGTGGGCGACAATTTCTGAGGATATAACTGCTGAAAAACTCTTTTATGTATTTATTACTCTTAAGTCTTGTTTATAGTCTTTTGATTATGTTGTAAGTAGGAGCTTTGTGTAAGCTCCAAATTTTGTATACTCTCTCACTCCTATCTTTTTCTGGAATTGCTTAGCCTACGTGCTCCTCTCCTCTTCTCTCATTCAATGTAATAGGTGATGGCTATGGTCTTCTCCCTATTCTTCGGATTGGGATTCTCGGTTGAGGCACTTAGCTAGGCTAGAGATTTCAAGGTTAAGATAGGTTTCTTTTGGTTTATTAATGATATATGAACATGGCATCTCACCCTGTTTCTTTTTGTCAAAAAAAAAAATCATATCAATAAAAAATGAGTCATGTATTAACAAAATCTTGCCTCCTGTAGTAATTATGAGTCATCTAATAATTTATGAATCAAAATCCAATTATGATTTCAGAAAACTATTCATTACTGTTTTCCAAGAAGTTATATGTTGAGAAGTTGAAAATTGAGACCTCATAAGCCTCAATAGTGAACACTCTTTGGAAGTACAAACTCTGTATTCCAATCATTTGATAAGTCATTAATGTGCCCAAAAAACATTTAAATAATTATGCAAATGATAAATTTCTCCTTTGCCATTTGATTTTTGTCTCAGATTAAAGGCATTTACTTAGTGACTTTTCAAGTCTTACAAAATACCCTTGGAATATTTGTCCTTGGAAATTGGTTATGCATAAAATCATTCATACAATATTTAAAAATATTATTAATCTATATTATTTGTCCAAGTTCTTTGTAACATTATTGCTTCAGATATACGCTTTAAAAAGTTAAGATTCATCCAACCGTAGGATGTTCCCATGAGAAGGTGATTTTCCAAGTGAGAATGTTTACATTGTGTCCAAGTTCATTATAATAACTTGAGGAGCAAATTCTAAAAGGATTCACTGAATAATTGAATATAATTTTGTAATACGTCAACCCCATGTAATGTGTATAAATACCCACCCATTATCCCCTTTGATGTTATTGCAAAATTCAACAAGAGAAATTAATAGGCAAGTTACCAGTCGCTTTTGCTCTTCTAGGGCTTTATGCTTTAACATTTGGCTTTATGCTTTAACATTTTCTTTCTCTTTTATTTTCTTGTACTTCTTTTGTTATTTACATTTTCTACAGTTTATCTAATAAAAAGGGAAATATTATGACAGATAAAGCTGCAAATAAGAAAATGGAGAAAACAATCCATGCAGCGGATTCTTCCAATAAAGATGGAATTTTGGAAAGGCCATCGTCACCTTTCATTACTGTAACTAAATTGATAGCAATACTATCAAAGTCGTTGGGACATGAGATGATATGCTCGATGAAGGAGATTCAGAAGAGCTTTACAGTAAGAAATTAATTAAGTTCAATTTTTTTCTTATATGACAACAAATTTATTACCTGATTCGCAAAAAAATCAAGTTGATTGTTTTCCATAAATTTGATTCAAATACGTGGTGTAGGGGAAAACTGTTAATCGGCGTGAAATGGTTCGCTACATCAGATATGTTGTAGGGGATGATGATCTCTTAGCTTCTATTATCAAAGCTTACAATAATGAGGTATATATCCAAGGATCAGATTTTGTTTTGAAAAAACTTCAATTTTGAGATGTTTTATTTGTTACATATATTCCAGTAGTTTTTCAAATTAGTAGTGGCAACATATCCGCTATTAATATAAGCAAAAGTTATAATATGAATTTGTATAGAAACATTGTCTTCTCATAAGTTAAAGATTCCTAAAATGTAAGCTATTATTACAATGTGAATTTATCTAAAAAGAATATGCCACATTGCTTGTCTTTTTGGTTTCAAGATGAGAACCAAACAAAGAAAAAGAAACCATTATATAAATGACTTTTTTGTAATTATTTTCTTTGGTTTTTTGGCAACCAAACAGACGAAGAAAATATTTTATGTACTTTGCTAGTCAGGTTGATTAATCTTTTTAATATAATATGTTCATCATTGACAAGCTCATTTTTTTATTTTACAAAATCATCCACTTTATAATAAGAATAATATTTGATAAATGTATTATCAAGCCAATAAGAAAATAAAATATAATTTTTTTCTTCACCTTTGAAGACACATAAAAAAATATAGATCGATTAATTTTTTAATACTTCTATATATTTGTCTAGTATTAAAAAGAATTATCCATTTTAAGGTATATAATTGTTTCTCTTGTAATTGAGTAAACAGTCTCATTATAGTGTAAATAGCATTAAAACAATTAGTATTTAATTTCAAGAGTATGACTAAATTTCTAAACATTGTCTTTTTTTTCTCTTGCAGTTAAAGGCATCATCCACCATTCCTGAATGATCAATTATGTGGGAGATGTGATCAATGATATGTATCGATGCCAAAAAAGAGAATAATAATAATAAAATTTGATGTTTTTCATATATTTTTCTGTCGCCATATTTTTTTGCTTGTTGTCTCCATTCTTTCGTTTTTAACTAAGTGAGAGACTCTTACGAAACCTATAATATGGAGTGTGAAATGTGCGATGTCTAAATGCAGAAATCGTAGATGCATATATGAAAATTGTCTAATTCTATGATACGTTATGAATTTGCAAAAAAAAAAATATTATCACATATAAGTTAAATATATTTAATTTTATATAATATAGCATAAACATTTTCTTAAAATTTGGTCAGGAATCGTCAGAATGAACTATGTTTGATGAAAAGCTATCAATTTTGACTTAAGAAAATTGTTCCATGAATTTTGCATATAAAACGGGTTAGCCAAAAATTTAACTCAGACTAGTAGGCTAAACTAAATCCCCCTTATTCACATATCACAAACTTTTCATTCTTTAGATGCTCTGGTTCTTTCGTTCGATGTTCTTGGTTCAAATTTATAGATCTTCCTCAGACCTTAGAGGTTAATGAAGCAGTGCTACAAATAATTGGTAATAAATGGAGAGCATACAAAGCTGA
>JBAKGM010000279.1:1663679-1674439 GCA_037177215.1 Asparagus racemosus
TAATCGAGAGAGTGTGATTGTAAGGGATTGAACCCATTTCTTCAAAAGCAATCAAACAAACTTTTTCGACCCAACAATCCTCAAGCTTGATCTTGATATACTCTTGACAGCCAACTTCATAGCACCAATCTGGAAACTTCAATGTTGCTGTTGTTAGCTGCCACTGCAATGCTTTCTGCAACGGCTACTGTAAATGATGAGACATTTTTTGCAAAGTGATTTTTGCAAGGAGATACCACACGGTAGAGCATGGAAAAGATGCTTTTCTCTTCCAATCTGCACAAGCCCTTTAGATATATAGCATGTGGATAACGCAATTAATAATATTATAGACTTTTAAATAAATATTGTTTCCAACCAAAACTCCTTGTAAGAACCAAGGACCTTGTTTCTAATCGATTGTCTGAAATATGTAGTTGTTTTCATTTTATTGAAACGTAAGGACAATAATATATGTAACGATCAGCTTCCTGGGCAATATCAAGAAGGAATTATAAGTGAAGACGAATATAATACTACATCAGGTATTGTCTGTACTTGCAACATATAGCTGGAATTGCAAGTACATACTACTTAGCAAATTCATCCTTCTCTTACTCCATTATTTCACTATTGCACGTGCAGATTTTAATTAGAATGATCACTTCATTCAAAATTTTAGAAGTAACAAGAGAATCGTATGATAGAATTATAATTTCCAGATATCATGTGAAAGCTTATATGATCTTTTTGCTAAAACAAGAAAGAACTGAGGTCTTGGCATATAAACCACTTCACCCTCGTTTCTAGATGGTACCTTGAAATATTTGATTCCCCTTTTATATTTCACATGAATTTAAGACTAAATAATTGCAAGAACACTTTTTTGGAGGATTTGTTATATGTAAAATCGACAATGTTAACTGTAAACATTATAAAGTGTAACAGGAATATATTTTATATTAGCTTCTGATTCACCTATGACACCTTACAGTTGGTCCTCGAATGTTTCTCTAAACCTGACAGCTAAACAAGAACTCTTCCTCTATTTCTTCTCCTCAAACCACAATTGCAACCTCCATATTCTCTCTCTCTCTCTCTCTCTCTCTAAAATGAATTTCTTAAGATCACCTTACTCTTATGCTAGGCTAGACAAAGAAGACCCAGAACATGTTAGCCATAGAAAAGCACAGTTCTTGATCTACAAGACAATGAAAGAATTCGAGCTGAGAAAAAGAAGGCGATGCAGAATTCGAAAGCTCAAGTCCAAGTTCAATGCCAGAGTGAAGAAGTTCGGAGCCACCGTTTGGCATGTCCTTTGCCAAATCAAGCACTTGAAGCTACTCCTTCGAGCCAAACCTGCCACTGCTCCATCTACAACTCTTCAGGATTAAACTGATATCATGTTGTTGGCGAACTCTTCCTTTCCTTTCTTGATTACGGTTGGAATTTTGAAATTTTGGCTTCCATACTGATTATCGTTTATTCTAGTCAATGAAGTGTTGTTTGATGATGGGGAAAAAATGGCGAGGAAAAGTTCTTCAGGTATTAAGAGAAGAGTAGGGGTCACGCTGCACTTATATTGTTACTTTACCAAATTATAGCCAGTCAAGTGCAAATTTGTTTAGGTTTGATAGATGCCTAAATTCCAACCATTTCACTTGCTCACGTCTATTTCATTCTTTGTATAGTCTCCATCAACGTTCGGCAAGCAACCAATTCATAGTGACTAATTGTTGAGGGAGATGTTGATTTGAAATCATAAATACGTTGTGTGTGATTGACTTTCATGTACATACTAACTCCACGGCTGGCTTATGACAAGTGCTGTGAAATGAATATGATGAGTGCTTCTCCCAATTTAATCATGTCCCTTAGGAGGGGTGTTGTAAAATGCCGTGCAATATAATGATAATCTCTTATCAAAACTGTCACTTAATTTCTTTTCTACAAAAAGAGAAAATTTTTATCGTAACATTGATTGTTATAAGCCATGAGCTCTACAAGGAGAAAATTTTTATCATAACATTGATTGTTATAAGCCATGAGCTTTTTAAACCATAACATTGAATGTTCTGATAGGGTATGTATTTAAACCAAAACAATACAAACTAAGTAACTCTTACGCGTGCTTAGGAATAAATAATAGTGCGAGATTTGTATGACAGTTTGTATTTACTCTATATTTTTATAATAAGGTAAACCCTCGTCCCTCTTTGAAAAGTAACAACTGAGAGCCAATAATTATAACAACACATTGACAAAAGACACCAATGTTGTGTCAACAGAATGCGCCAAAATTCCACGAGCATCAGCCATCAACCGCAAGAGTACAAACAAAAACTTATTGAGCTAACAACCCAATCTAATCTTCAAGAAAAAGACTCACTTTATATTGAGCCACATGGCACGTTATTGAAGGAACTCATAACAACCACACATTTCAATTTTTTTAAAGTATTATGGATATAAACGTATGATGGTGATTATAGAAGTTTCTAAGTTCTTTTTCAAAATCTTTCATTTTTTTCCCCTTGGTTCAGATAATGCAATATATCCAGGCTCATCTTTTCAACCACTAGAAAGGGGTGGACGTAGACAAAAGAGAAAAGGACATTTCGTAGTTTATTTATTTGTTGTCCATAAAATACGTTCACCATGTGGACCACTTCAGTAGAAGCTTCTCTCTTTATTTCCCTTTGAAATTTCTTTGAAGCTTTTTGGGACTCATTAATTCAATGGTTCGTTATATTTGCGTATTTGGCAAAAACAAGTAATAGGTGTTGATTTTTATTTTTTATTTTTTATTTGGAAAAACGACCGTAGCCTTGATTTCTCGTTCAATCCCAACACACCCAATGATATGATACAAATAGCAGAATAGAATACAACTGATAATTCTTAAGAGGATCAATAACCACATAGTTTAGAGGATGCTACATCTGTGGAAACAGAGTGAGAAGCGGCGTTAAGAGAATGATGAGAAATGATTAAATATTACTTTACGTATAAGTTGTTTTAATTTTACCTCGAAGGAAGAAATTCAAAAAGAAATTTTTTTCTTATAATTAGTTAGTATATAACAAAAAACCTCGTTGAGGGACCGACGAGAAATGATTACATATTAATTTATTTATAAGTTTAAACTGTTTGCTAAAAACTATCTTGTGTTAACATAGGATATTTTTCTGGAGAAAAAAAACCATCTAGCGTTCAATTGGGACTTTTTAATAGTTACATAAATTAAAAAGTCATGGATCCATCAAAAACTAAAAAATAAAAAATAAATAAAAATCATGGCAATTTAAAGAAAACCTAGAAAAGAATAGCCTAGCATGAAAGCCCACCACACGAATGCAAGTTCTCATTATCTCCATGAAGAAGCTTTAACGACGAGAGACATTCCCTGTTTTCACACAAAAAAATGTTCCAAAGCCATGTCTTAATTTTAGGAGTAGAGAAAACTTTCTTGCAAAATTACATAAAACATGGTGGCTTTCGTTAATTAATTTATGGTTATTTGCGCTTTAGTACCCAAGTGTTTATATTTTTTCAAAAAATTTTAGCATCTCAAAGTTTTTATTTGGCACTTTGATACCCAAGTGTTTATATTTTTTTAAAAAAAAATTTTAGTATCTCAAGTGTTTATAATTTTCAATAGTATATAAATATCCTTCAAAGCACCGTCACTCTCTCTCCTCTCCTACAAACAAACACACAACGACGACGATGATAAGCCTGAGCAGCTCCACCGTCGCCTCCCTCCTCCGCGCTCTCCACTCCCACCCTCCTCCTCCTCCTCCGCCGCCTCCCTCCTCCCTCGGCCGCCGCCCGCCTCCCCCGTCCGCAACCGGCCCAGACGAGGCGGGGGACACGTGGACGGCCGCGATCATATCAGTGGCAAGGATCGTGGCCTGTTTCCTGGCGATGGCGGCGACGACGGCGGTGTGGGCCCTCGTCATGCTCCTCCTGCTGCCGTGGCCGTACGAGAGGATGCGGCAGGGGAATCTCTACGGCCACGTCACCGGCCGACTGCTGGTAAAAATGCAAAAAAAACTGAAAATTTTTGATATATTTAATTTTGCTGTCAATTAGCTATTTAGCTGGGAGATTTCGGAGAGGACCCATGTGTTAATTTTTGTAAAGTTGATAGAATCAAGGCACAACTTTACAAAAAGGATTAATTGTAATTACACGGATAGCGCGCCCGAGAGTAGCTTGGCATTTGGGCTTCAGGGTCACCCATGTAATAATCTCAAGATCATCCGTGTAGGTAAGCAGACTCTAGCATCATCCGTGTAATTACATCATATCTCAGGGTACCGGAATGTAATTAATCCTTTTTTTTTATAACAAATGAAGGCGTTAAGCCTTTTTTCTAGGCTTAATTTGCAAGCTAGCTTCCTTTAAAGTTTGGATTTTGTTTATATCCAATGCATATGTATGTTTTTTCTTTACAACACATGCATAACTAGTGAAATGGTTTTTTTTTTAAACCTCAAAAAGACTTTTTTTGAAGTGACCCGAGAATTTCTCAATTCTATCTCTACAAAAAAACCTCTCCCCTTCATATTTGTGACCTTGAACCTGATCTTATTATGAATTTTTCACTACATTTATGTCCCTCTCAAGATTAAAATTATAAGTAGGCATGCAAGTTGACATCAATGTTTTTTTTCCCCTTTTTATTCAGATGTGGATTTTAGGAAATCCAATTAAAATAGAAGGCTCCGAATTCTCAAACAAAAGAGCCATATACATCTGCAACCATGCATCACCCCTCGACGTTTTTCTCGTTATGTGGTTGACTCCAATGGGTACCGTTGGAATCGCGAAGAAAGAGGTACGAACAAGAAAGACTTCAATAATTTTGAAAATAAAATCTCTGAGAATTCTATGTTTCTGACTTGTTAAGACCATCTCACGTACAAAAGTGAGTATTTTTGTGTATGTCAGATTGTATGGTATCCGCTCTTTGGACAGCTCTATGTTTTGGCTAATCACCTCCGAATTGATCGTTCTAATCCCTCTGCTGCAATTGAGTCTATGAAGGAGGTATGTTTCTGCAAAGGAAAAAAAAACAATTTTTGTCACGCCCCGGGCCCGCGGGTCTATTGGCGCGTGCGAAGGGCCCGCCAAGCATGACGCATTGTTTGGTTCAAACCACTGTAAAATTAACTAGCTGATGTTAAACTTGAGTCGTAGGTTTACCGATTTAAGACACTAAATTTTTCACTCGTTTCTCACTGTTGGACTATTCACACTTGGGGCGTCACAATTTTCTCTACCTAAGGGTAAAAGAGTTGAAAAGCTTTACTCGGGGATCTATTTGAAACAATAGAACTATAGGGGTAGTAAGTTCAAAACTGTGCTACTACGGGTGGTCTGTCCGCAACTAACCCTTTTTAGTACAATACTCGTACATGTTTATATTGATATACGCATGATAACTGTCCAAAGTTTATGCATCCAATTTGAAATTGAAGGGCGAAGTGTAACTTTGAAAATTTACATGTTTTTCTTTTCTTTTTTTAATTTAATCGTGCAAGTCTTAGGGGGTTTCTGTAATTTATCCTTTTACTCTTATCCGTTTGGAGTTGCTAGTCAATTTAGTAGAAAGTTATACCTCTGTATAGCAAATTTGTATACGCGAGGCATAGAATTTTTCACAATATTCATTATACGTTTATGAGGCTTACTCTTTCTTTTCTTGATATTTCAGAATACATGATTACGTAGTTTGGGAGATTTACAAATACTTTTATTTATGACTCTACAAATGTAAAATCATGAAAAGTAATTAATAAAAAAAAAAAAAAAAAGAAAACGACATTTTTACCAAAATTTCTGCATTTGAATTCAGGTGGCTCGTGCGCTCGTCGAGAAAAACTTATCACTGATCATATTTCCAGAAGGCACAAGATCGAAGACTGGGAGGCTCCTCCCCTTCAAAAAGGCAAGCATAAAATAAAATTTAGAAAAAAAAAATCATTTTTTTGGGTGTAAATTTCTCATGACAGCATCTTTTTTTTACCGTAGGGTTTCATTCACATAGCATTACAGTCAAGACTGCCTATAGTTCCAATGGTTGTCAGTGGAACTCATTTGGCTTGGAGAAAAGATAGCTTGAGAGTCAGACCGGCGCCACTCACCGTAAAATATTTACAGCCGATAAAAACTGAAGATTGGGAGGTAGAAAAGATTGGTGAGTACGTAGATATGATACATGGATTGTATGTGAATCACTTGCCCGAGTCTCAAAGACCCTTGTAGATTTGCAGATTGTTGTCATTATTGAAGGTGAGGACCTGTAGAAGGTAGATGTGCAAAATTATTGATGGTTGTTGAGAGTTGCATGTTTTGAGTTCAACCTTCTTGTATTGGCAAAGCTACTAGCGCACAAGGAAAGTAAAGCTCTGTATTCAAACAAAGGATACGAATCTGCATGTTATCTCTTGTACATGTTAGTAAATTCTAAACACATTAATGTCCTAACGAAATAGAGGAACAAGAAAAAGCTCAAGGTTTCCCCATCAGTTTTTGGGAAGTAAAGATCAGATATAGTTCAAAACCTCGGCAAACGATGATACGCATTTGGCAAAATTGTGGATAAATAAAAATATGTGTGCAACTTAATAGAATCACTTTGATGTTTGTTTCCGCTTCTTGCTGCGTTTGTTTACAAGAAAAGTCTCTCTTTCCCAATCGTGCAATCCAAAACTCTCCACATCTTTATATGAGAGAAGTGATGAAGCAGAGGATTTCCCTCCAAGAGCATTTGAAAACAGTATAAGCATGCTTTGACATGCTTGTTCTTCTTCCATTAGTTCTCTCGCAGTTCTCGCTCGTGAACACTCTTCATCTCTCCATGGCCATGGCCTATCATAGTACCTATCAATAGCAGACCAACATGATGAAGATATGAAAATATGGGTATTATACATTAAAACTAATAAATTTCTCAAAACTATCATGAACTCTGGGGGCTTTGGACAAAACTGACTTACGACATTTTTATTAAAGAAAAATGCCTTGAAGTTTTTTTTTCACTTAATTATCATGCTAGAAAGACGTCAACGCTATCATCAACAATTTCCCACTAGTTTGATGTTTCTCTATGGTTTTGGAAGTTCATGGTAGTTTTCAGTAATAAAAAATTTTAGGCAACTTTGTGCTACAAAGAGTGTTGAGTTTCACTCTTAGACTCCATTTTGGTCAAGATTATAAACTATTGCTTATTGCGCTTGTCGCCAATTAGGGTAGAGATACTCTCACTTCAGTTAACATAGACTTTACAAACTGAAAATTACAAAGTTGATGCAATTTTTGAAAGAAAAAAAACTATAAAAAATTTGCTTTAAGTTATGAAGTTAGAAAATTTTACATACCACCTCCAATCTGGATTAAGTTCAGGAGGGCAATATATTTTTGAGCATAGTGAAGCTATTGCATCAGTAGCCCCATCTAGAGCGACGTTCCCTGTTCAAAAGTAAGATAATAATGTTAAAGCCACTGAATCGTATAAGAAAGACTATGCAACATTCATAGTCCTCAGACCTAGATGAACATAAATTTCAGTATACATCTTTCCTCATACCATGTAAGCTCTATCCACATAAAGTTCAAGACAATTTTTTAACCGTAAGAACAATACTTATGAAGTCAATATATCAACAAATGAAAGAATCATCGGCATTACAACGTTACGATAGTGCACGACACTAAGCAAACAGAAATTTGAGAAAGGTATGTACCTGATGTACCAGTTGAACGGCCTAAGAGCAAAAAACAAAGTGCTAATATGACCGATGGAAGAAATCCGCAACTCCTTCCAAGAACCTGTTGCAGATAAAGCAGTATGACAGCTAATGCCTCATCAGAACTAGAATATTCTTCCCCACCTTCACACTCCTTATTGCTGATTTCTTCAAGTATGGGCTGTAGAGTTTCAACCTCTGATCTACTTACTGAAAAAAATTTATTCATTTTGGAACATTTCTTTGTAAAGCATCCAAGAATTACTGAAGCTGACACCCAGCGTAAAAGCTTAGAACCAAGAGATTCTTCTCCCAGATGCTCCTTACATGGAATAAGCAGATAAGAATTCGGAACATTGGCCATGAATTTTTGCTTTGAGGATGGTTGTAAAGCAGCCGGAACTGCCAGCATAAGAAGCTTTGATAGTCTCGCCTTGTCCTGTAATGAGAACATCAATCGACATTTTAGGTTGTGTCATAAGTTAAACTATCATCAATTTTATTTGCAAGAGTAACATTCAGCAAAAACAGTTATGAAGGAATTAAAGTTTCAGTCACAAGAGAGAAACTTTTAATTCTGAAACAAATATTCATAAAATAACCTAGCTCTGAAAGAACCCGTAAACCAAAGATACAATTATATAACCTTACACAAAGCTGAAATGGTAAGAGCTTCATAGACATGCTTACATCATTTAAATGCACTTATATGCAAGATAAGGAGAAGCATACCATGAGAGTTACAGCTGGTACTGGTGCAGACATGAGAATGATATTTAGCCAAATCTCACTTGCAGAACTAGTTCCTGGACTACTGAGCTCCATGTCAACAGCCTGGCACAACTGAAATAACCCCGCAAGTGATAAGGTCAAATTTGGGCAAAAAACTTTTTTATCCTGTGATATATTTGAATCTCTGTCCTTTGATATTCTCAAAATTGAGACAATCACAGTCAGTAAAGCCTTTGTTAAAGAAGTATTTCCCTTCGGCAACTTCAGGAGGCTCACTATTAACATATGTAAATGAGATGACAGATCTAATAATTGCTCAGGAGCATATTCTTGCAGCCATTGGCTGATAGTTCCGGATGAGATTCCATCACTAAGAACCTAAACCAAATAGGTAGAGATAGTAAGTAAACCAAATCAGTCCCAGCAGTTTCAAAGATCATATAAGATTGCAAGTAACAAGTAGAAACTAGAAATAGCAGTTCAATAGGGTGATTTAGGAAGTAAGGAACTTCTGAAACATAAATAAACAAGCATGAAAATGGAAACATTAAATCACTGCTGCCAGTTAATTATTCTTATTGAGCTGTCGCAAGTAAATACAAGAGAAGGTTATTATTTATTGAATTGTGTACCAGAGTAGGAATAAAAAGTATGGTGATATCTAGGCTCATTTGGCCGCTATGAATATAAAAGATTAGGCAAGAAAGAAGAAAACAACAAAAAGACTGGGTAATCAGTAGTTTACTCAAACCTATTGTGCTGGACTATCCAAATATAAACATAAAGTTTATGGTATTTGATACTTTTACTTTCTTTTGGACAATGATTTTCTGCAACTATGCTACAATGATAAAGTGACCACCACCATCAACAAATCATATGGTCACATATATTGGAAATAAATAGTCCAAATCACATGCAGATCACCTCCCGAGCAATTTCTAGTTCCACACATGATCACACAGATAATAAATACAGACATTAAAAGAACAGAGAAGTGAAGCTCCACTACCAAGAAAGAGCCAAAGGGCAGTAAATTAAACAAACTGCTCTATTTTTCTGAGTGTCAAGAACCTAATAACTGTGGAAATTAAACATATATAGTATCATGAAATCATGCAAAGCTACAGGGGTTTTACACTTTCGAAGGCTTTTAGCAAGGATGATTAACCAATCGCCAAGTAAAGAAGCAGATCATGTGGCCCTCCGATTTCATCTGAAGTTGCATATTTGGCTTTGTTATTAGCGTAGTACATAGGTTTTTGCGTAACTAAGCTGTAACTAAACTGTAGAAGTTGACAACTAGCAAACTTAATTCCATTGACAAAATTAAATATACTGATTAAAATGTGCTAAGATTACCATTTATATCGACAAATTCAAATATTTAGTTTGAACTACAGTAGATGGTTTGTTTGATGTAATTTATACCCAGAAACTGCACGCCAGAAGAACTTGTGAACAAATATTTAGTTTCACCTTTTACTTACTTTGATCTCTTTCCTTAAAAAAGCTTCTGTTGACAAGAAACTATAAAAAAAACCATGTAATTCTACCACTAGTGTGCTTCTATCAGTCTATTTTATCAGAAAGGGAAATGAATGAAGTAATGAATTGGAAGATTTCAGCATGTATGATTTCAGTATGTGTGAGAGATGAATAAATCTAAACTACCACAAGGGAAAATTGAGGTCACAAAAACATTTAAGATTTGAGCATGTATGATTTATGAATTATATTATAAGTGAATCTGCGGTTAAAAATAATTTCACTACAGAAAGATTAAATCTGCAATAAATGAAATAATATTGATACATTCGAACCTTCAAGACCAACTCTATAACTGCTAGAGAAGATTTTTCATGATCCCGAGCAAGCCTCTTCCCGTAGGACGAAAGAATAGAGGATAACCATGAAACTAGACCATGTTTCTTGATTAAACAAAGAGCTATATTGGGAAGTCTAACACATTTCTTCACTATCTGCAGTGCAAGTGAAACTAAGTATCAGATTATTGTTGAAAAACTGTTATGATGAGCATATTACAAATAATTGAAACATTAACCATGAGGAAAGTAAGAGAATTTGTAAAAGCGTATGATAATCATCATATAAGGCATATACATTAGAGAACGTTTTTCATATATAATAGCTTATTGCTAAGAATAGAAGGCTACCAGAGTACAAGAAACGTATGAAATCATGTATATGAACTTTTTCTGTTTTCCTTTCTCTTTGTTCAGTCCAGCAATTTTTTTTTTTTTTTTTTTTGGGGGGGGGGGGGGGTTGTAT
>JBAKGM010000279.1:1674449-1694939 GCA_037177215.1 Asparagus racemosus
CCCCCCCCCCCCCCCCCCCCCCCCTCCCCCCCCTCCCTCCCCCCCCTCTCACACACTCCCAAACATCTCGACTACTAAAAATTTATTTTGATATGACACAAGTGCTTCAAACATCCGGTTTGTATCATCTAAAAAATGTTAATATACCATTTGTTCTTCCTTTTCAAGCAAGTCATCTTTACACTGGAGGCCTTTCGATATGGCCTAAAGGCCCGCCTGAAAGAAGAACTGTTAGCTTCATAGACAACAGATTAACCTTTTAAGTTTTGGTTCTTGAAGTGCTAGAGATACCCAAAATTCCAAGATCAATATGAAGGTTAAGGGAAAAATAATCTTACATATTCTAACACACTGCATAGGTTGAGTGCCTCATTTAGGTCAAAGGCATATGCTTTTGTGCAGTGCCTTTTATTAAAGCCGTTTTGAATGTGAATCTGGGAGGATTGTCACTTAGATTTCTCTGATGGAATCTTAAAGTTAGTTGTTGTTCCACCAAAACAATGAAGTTAGGAAGATGATGAAGTGGGAAATACTTCTACATTGTAACAATATTCAAGTCCTTATGCTTTCAAATGAATGCAATCATGAGTTATTGACAATCAAAAATTAGACACACACAGGAAAATAAGAAATAAATATTGAAGCAAAATTTGAAATACCTGAAGTATAAGAATCTTCGACTCGTGATCCGCGAGCGAAGAACCAAAGAAACTCAGCAACAGATTTAAAACTTCTTGTTTCACAAATATTTTAGCGTCAACGTCTGAATTCAATCCCGCGCACAGTAGCCGCAGTATCCACAGACGATCCATTTTGAAATGGATGGAACCACTTCTGAACAACTTAGGGAAAAATGGGATCCTCTGCACAGAGAAACAATAATCCATAAGTAACACCACCGCAAACAAAAATAACAACAAAGAAAATAGTTCTGAGAACGATAACAATAACAACAGCCAAGAACGACTTTATACAAAAATTATTAGACCTCTATACATCAGCTAACGTATACCTTCAGTTTAATCTTTTGTGAGTTCTCTAAGAATTCACTCAATGTAAGAAAATGATTCTGAGATGGATCCAACAATATAAGAGAGGCTTCAGCAGCAAATATAGCTATCACAGAAGGAATTCTCTGCCATTCCGCTGTTATCCTATTCTGGATATTTGTTAAAAGAAGTTGAAGTGGCAGTGTCTCCTTCCTCTTCTGACAAGTCTGTCATCAAATCATGTAAAAATCTTAGACAATAAGCAGTATGTTGTTTGCATGTCCACCATAGAAGTAATTGATTTGATGTGCAGAAAAGTGCAAGTCAGTAGACTTCAATAGTAATTCACAGACTATGAAAAAGTTCCCCTAAGGGCTCAGATGGGCAGATGGTGAGCTATACGTCGGTGAGTGAGTTAATAGCTCCCAAGTCTTACAAGTTATAATAGCTCATATAAAATTGGAACAAGTAATACACAACTAGCTGCTAATAGTTAGATACTTTTACCCAGAAGACAGTCTGCTCGTATCCAATGAAAATATTCAGCATATGATGAAGTTTAAATACACACACACACACACACACAGTACGTGGGTTATCAATACAAAGGTGCATCGTAGTCGAGAACTACCAAAATGTAATGGTAACAACAAATGTTTACCTTCAGAGCATCCTGGAATTTTCCAAGGCAATTGTACCCCAATTTCCGTAGTTCTTCATCAGGTGAAGATATGCTAACAAATGAAATTGCTAGAAGGCCTAATCTAGAAAACTCTGTCGGCTCCAGGTACCCCATGGCAAGACAGTGGTTAGAAAACGCCAATATAAAAGCAGGGTCGTATCTTTGAACCATGTTAATATTTGAAGATGGTATTTTCTGCCAAAATATCAACAAAAATCTCAAAGTGCAATCAAGTCAAATTGGTAAAAACCCGGTGTATAATTCAAGAATAGTATAGAAGAAGCAATATATAAAATGAACCTAAAGAAAAGTGTGAGATTAACCTCTGAAGAATCCACAAATTTGTCCTCCAAAAGTCTTTTTAGTGAAATTAGAGCAACCCTTGAAGATCTATCGCTGCAAAAGTGCAATGCTGTCATGACAGATAAATTCGAATCAACTGGAATATACTCTCTAAAGAACACTTTGCGCCTTTCTTTTGCAGCTTCCACGTCAGATGATACAGATCCATCAAGAAACAATTCGTTCCTAAGTTTCATGGCCGAACCGCCCCAGAGATAATCCATATCTGCAATACTCCAACAATATGATCCTTCAATCCTCTCAATCTCATACATAAGATGGAAAATCTCCAAGTCAATTTCACTCATAGTTGCCCCATAGCCTGATAAAAGCAAAGAAAGCAACTCCCTCGAATTTTTGCCATCAACATTTGCGGTCTGAAAATTTTTCTGTTGATCTTTAAGATGATAAAGTACTCTAAGCAACTTAACTAGTTCTAACTTAACATCCTCAAAAGAACAGTAATAAGATTGCAGCCCCAAGGACATGTCAGAGGTGTTCCTGCCATCAGGGACAGTTTGGTCCAAAAATGAGATGTCTAGAGATTTCAAGATACTGGGGAGCGGCTGCATTAACATTCCAGAGGTACTAAAAGTAGATAATTCTGAATCAGCAGAACTTCTAACCATTACTGGAACAAATTTAGAGTCTCTAATCAATTGTTCAAGAACAGCACAAGGAGAAAATCTTGCTTCTGATAGCGCCACTAGAATGCAACGAACTGCTCTTAAAGTAAGAGGATCCTCAAATCTGTGAAGGAGAGAAGACTTGACAAATTGTTCTAGAAAATGAATAGATGGTGCTTCCCTTTGATAGATTTTGATATCTGTGGACAATTGGACAATGTTGCTTAGTATGTAATGTTCTAGAAACCTGAAAACTGGATAGCATTCAGTACTACATGATACACAGGAGCTATTAAATTTGAGAGGAATTTTTGTTACGATGACATCCCATGCATCAACCAGGAGGCACATAAATCTTTTTGCGTAATCCGTGATGTTAGATTCTCTATCCATCCATATTCCTCTGGATTTTCCATTTTCTTCTATTGTACAAGATGTCAGACTTTCTCCTGGAAATAATAACAATCTCGCAAAAGAAATTTTAGCAGCAACAACATCAAGAATTTTTAAGGACTCCTTGTAGGAACACGAACCAAAGTTTTCACAACCAGGAAGATGTGGATCAAACAAAGATCTGCCTGAATAAACAGAATCAAATATTCCCAGTAGCTGTATGTCTTTCACCCTAATCTCACTTAGTACAAGAGAAGAATGCAACATGGTGATTGCTTTACCAAGAAGAGTAGAGCAGCAAAATTTATGAAAATCCTCGAGAGATGTTGGCACTGGTTCAGCATAATCCTCTTGGAAAATGTCTTGAGAGACATAGTCTTTCCAATTTGAGAACCCATCCAAAAGCGTCCGAGAATAGAACTTAGCAATTGTTCCAAGTGGTTTTAGCTCCTGGCCCCCATATTTATGTCTGATAAACACTAGATACGACAAAGCCACAGGCAATAAATTCACAAAATCATCATTTGAAAAGGCACAATTACTGACCTCGTTAGTCCTATTGCACTTAGCTGACCACACACCATCTTTATTTAATAGAACTAAATCAGTATTTAATAGAACTAAATCAGAAAAGTTATTGTTTAAAATTCCCAAAAATATCTTCCCGAAGTGATGCATATGCAAAGGGCTAACTTCAACAAGCTGCAATAGAATTTTTGTTTTTATCTTGCTTGTGGGATAAAAGCAAAATGCAAGCATTTTCATGGGACTGTTGGCAATCATCCTAGACAACTGTGTACATAGTGGAAACAGAGCAGGATCAGGTTTAGCGAATCTCTGACTATAAGCAGCAGTAACAATCTTCAACAAACATGTCTCAGCACATTGAAGATTGAAATTTATACCAAACTCCAGAATCTTATGATAAAAGTTTAGAAGGATGGACATATTGAAAATCTTGGGCTCCCTCTCCCACATCGAATTAAATTGGGAGTCCATTCTCGGCTGCTGCAAGTACCTAAATATCATATCCAATGCGCCATCCACGATATACAAACAAACAGAAACAACAACACTCGCAAATGATGATATGCTCCTGGAAATGCTATCTTCGAGTTTAACATACATCCAGTCTGCAACTTCGAGCAACTCGAATGGTGATACAAACTTCATCAAGCAATGAAGTATGTAAAATCTAGGGAGAATTAGTTCAACATCTTTCTTGAGAACGGAGAGCTTAAAGCTTTCCATTAAGTCTTCAACAAAGTTCCTGGGAGCGCTTAAAACTATTCCAGGAGAAAAATCATGCATTCCAGATGAACAATAGGAACAATAGAGCAGATCTCCAGCAGATAAGGCAAAGTCAAAGAATATCCTTAATAACTGCAAGAAATTACAGTCAACAGGATGAAACTTTTCTTGGGAAGTCATCAAGTTTTGCACATTATTTCCCAAGCTGCTGAAGCAGAGAGGCTGCGACAAGGCAAAAGCCATAACAGGATGCTGGAAAATGAAGTCAATAGCATCTCGAACATAATGTGCAAGAGATGATACCCCCAAAGTTTTTAAACCAGTAGTATCAGAAAATGCGACCAACATATGATTTAATAGATATCTAACAAGAGTGATGCACATTTGGAGTTTTTCTTCTAAAGTAGTTGATGTGGTGGTCCTGGATGACACGTTCTGGTTGGTTTTTAAGAATCGCATTGTCTGGTTAGTCCAAAATAGTAACATTCTCAAAGATAAGATGGAGTCGTCAAGAGAACCTTCAGAGAGCTTAACTTGAAGCAAGCTCAGCATTGCATCTGAATGCAGTATATCTAGCTTTCCACTTGAATCTGACTTAGCACTTTCAATCCACATGATTGCCGAAAATAGAGCACAAAATGGAGCACTATATAAAAATAAGGCAGCCGAAGAAGCTGGTTCTTTTGAATCTAGAAGGTCTTCTATTCCTGAAAGGTGGGGAGCTTTATTGCTATTGAGCGGTTGAAGTTTGCTTCCTTCGAAATTACTAATTACACCCTCAATCATTTTAAGGCCAGACGAGACAATATCTGTCTCCAGATCAACAACATTGGCTAGAAAACCCTGTTCAAGGAAAAGTACCCATGACAAGAAAGGAAGATATGATCTGAAATGTTGTCTTGTAACAGTAAGAAGCAGCGGAAAGTTGGTCAACATTTCCTCAGGAGTTGTACAAACAATAGATGATGAAAAAGCAACAGCTGCACCAGCTTGCCTAACACCATGATCCCACTCTAGGAGCTCCTTTACCTTAACTAGTACTGGGGACAAAGAGCCAGCACACTGTTTGACAGCACTTCTTGAAATTGTAAACAAACTACAACTATCTTGATCAAAAACACCCTCGGAAAAGCGCAAGAGATTATTAACTGGCCTCCACTCACAAAGGTCGCTCTTTGCTTCCATGCCTTTTGAAGGATAATCATTAAATTTTTCAGTCAAGATCAGGCGTACCATGCCAGATAATGTTTTTGCATCCACCTGTTGGACAATAGTCAGAGAACAGAATCCCGCCCGCTAAAATGTGTATGGTAAATTAAGGGATAATTTTCTACCTGAGTCTGCAAGATTAAGCTTATCGTGTTGCATGCATACAACGAAATCATGGACTTTTCATATAATTTATAGGTTCTGGATTCTGATTCAAGCAACCTGAGACACTTCTCGAGGACACAAATGATGAGAGGACTGAATCCAGGAGAATCATCTGTATACAAAATGTATAGTTAGTGAAAAGAATTGTCACTGAACTATGAAGTTATGTGGCGCACGCCACCATCCCAAGATAATTAACACGTTATAGATGTAAGTTGCAAGCAGAAATAAAAGTTCAGAAGGAAATTTGATTAACAGTGAGAACACAAAAACAAAAAACAAAAAAAAAAGCTAACATGCACTGCTTGAATAATAATACTCAGGAGCTGCTTTCAAACAACAACAACAACAACAACAAAGCTTTTATCCCCAATGTTTGGGGAAGGAGCTGCTTCCGAAGAAAGAAACAAACTAAACAGGCAGCATTATAGAGACTAAGCTTTTCACGGTGTTAATCATATCACATCTAAGCATAACAATAACTTATGCCGTCTGAAACAATTCAATACAAGATCCGGAAATGTTGGCAACCAGGAAACTGAGTAGTTGTTACGGTTTATTTCAGCATAACGTATTTTAAAACTAGACTTTAACAGCATACATAATTGAGTTAATGTAGACCAAACATGCAGATGTAAGTCACTAACTGTAAAAAATTTTTACTGTAATCTAGTAATAAGTTCTGTCTCTTGACAACAAGTCTGTACAAGAAACATATAGTTGATATGCAATCGCATCAAAACCTAAATCTCTGTACAACAATCCACATATTGCCCCTTAAGCCATCTGAGGTATCAAACAGAAAGTAATGTTAAACTTGCAGGATAAAGATATAGCCCTTTATAAATGAACCATTGCATACCATTAACATTCTCTAACTTAGAGATTAGCTCTCGCATTTGATCCAGATACTTGTACAAGTTGTTTCCAACTGTTGAAGCAGCATCACAAAGAAATGAACTGACATTTTTGGACAAGCAGTGAATCACTTCCGCCCCTTTGCCATCTGCAATATGACTTTTCGTACAATAGCCAGTCAATGAAGACAACCATACGTCAATTTCAGAGACATTTTGATCAAAGGCACCGGTGCTTATCATAGCTACTCGAGCCAGAACATATGCCTCTTCTCGAATGCCCTTAACACGTGAATACAATAAGATGTTTATTAGTCGCTGCAAGTGTTTGTACAAAAATTTGGGGGCTCTAGCTGAAATCCTGCCTCCTGTAGCTTGTTGAATACATTCACGTAAGAGAGACAAGAGGGACTCTAGCTGACATGTAGACAGACTTGAAGGGTCAACTGGTAAAAGTTTGAAGAAGTCATATGATCCCTCAACAGCAAGAGGCACTGTCCTCTGCAAAACAATAATACAGACAGTTGTATAAGCAATTGCATGATACACTTCCATCTAATATAGGAAGCCAATAGTTATAAAACAACCCTCCCCTCTAACACTGCACCATATACCTATCACATAGAACTTAGAATTATCAACTGTTCTTACTATTGTTCATCTATATGGTTCAATCTAAAATTTTCTATTTCTAGTTTGCTGGGCTAGTGTGGATTGGGGGTTTGGTGGGGTTTTGGCGTGGGAAGGGGGTTGCCAGGACAAGAAAACAGTAAAAAAGAATTTTTACGCGAAAAAATGTACTAGTTCTTCGCATGAAGAGGGAACTTACCAGATAGAATTTGAAAGCATCAAACAACTTGGACTGGAAGAAATTCTCTATACTATTTGGTTCACTGCTGATAATCGTTTGTTCACTCAGGCCCCAAATTTCAGCTATTACCATCCAATCATCCTTCTTCACATCCAACTCTTCCGTCATATTTTCAGCTTCAAGTTTATCCAAATCCTTAGTTGTACCATTACCGCCTTCAATATTTATTACACTTACGATAATATCAATATCCTCACTTGCATCATTCAGTTTCCTTTTTTTCAAACCAACTTCAGGCAAATCTGCACATCTCTTTAAGCCCCTCTCTGGAAGCTTGGAATGTTTCTGACCCGATGAAGATAATAACTTCAACAGAACTTGAGGCTCAGGCAGCATCGCTCTTACTTCATCCTGAATTAACTGTCTCACAGACACCCATTTGTCGGTTTCTAGCTCATTAATAGCAGGTCTGCTAATTTCACAAGTACCCAAACACTTGTCAAGTTCAGCAAAACAATTGACGCTGGGGCCATCCAAAGAAGATATAATTTTGCTAGACGCGTCATTTCGTTTACCATTCATCCTCTCTACTGTTCTGTCAATTTCCAGCAGTAGACCAGCCAATGACTTGAGTGATTCTAAAACAATTCGTAAAGTGCCATGCTTAACAGGGTCATCGGCATGTTGCAAACCTGTACTGATAACTGACCGACTGAATGGACGTGGAATGATGCATTTCAATATATTCTGCACTTCAGGGTTGTCCACAGTTGGTTTGTCCTGAGAATGAGAAGTGAGAGAAGCAACTGCAATATTAAAGTTTACAGAAGAAATCATGTCTGCAGCAAGGGAAACAGCAGAAAACCTGCAAAAAAAAATTGAAAATTATATTCTAAAAAAATGCAATTTTGACATGCAACATAAAGGAAGTGTACTAAAAAACTAACCACAATGATGAAGATTGTGGTTTAAGATTATAAGGGAACTCGTCCATGTAAGCAGCACATAAAGATGGCAGCTTTCTCACAACAGCCAGAAGCAGTTCCTTGTGATATGCAGCCTCCGTAGCCCTCAACTTCTTCATAAGATCAAAAAGCCGCTTATGATTCCCCTTGAAGTTCACACTAGGCATCAACCCATTGCAAGGATCAGTACACACCATGACCAAAACTTCATGTGCCAAATCAGCAGCAGGGCCTGCCTTTGGATTCCCTGAAATGTTGCTCAACTGCTCGAGAGTGATGCTCCCAAAGAGAACACTCCTCAGCCCGGGAGGAATAAGTGAATCCTTCGTGAGAACCTTATCCCTTAATGTAGAAAGAACATAGACAACGGTATAAATGTCATCACCGCCAAGACCACGAAACACAGCAGAATAAATCTCCCTCTTTTGCAGGATCCATCTCAATAACCTTGAATTCCCCGCTTCAATAAAAGACATGGCAAACATAACAAATGCCCGCCCTGTCGCACTTCGTCTCTTCCCTTGCTTCGCATCCTTTCCACCTTCTTTCTTCTTCTGAATCCCCGAGAGCTTGGAGAGAACTGGGAGCTTGAAATCAAACACATCCGCGACCTTCGAAGCTAAACCCACACCAATCTTGACAATAGAAGCAAGTAACAATAGCGCCGCTTCCTGCCTCCCAAAGTCTCGCGAATTAAGTTCTGTATAAATATCATCCAATTTCTTCGTCAACAAAAAATCTCCGAGCTCATGAATATTCTTAATGATCCCAGCAGACTTCGTTCTCACAACCGGATGATCGAGTACAGCCGAAACTAAGGACAGGATATAGGACATCCCGGGCTTGCCTTGATGAAGCCTCCACGATTCCAGAATCTCCGAGCATCGAGGGGACAACTGGATGTACTCTCGAAGAACATCTCCTCCCAAATCCCCCTCTAACAAACCTATAAACTCCTTCGAAGCTTTGGAATATATCTCTACTTCTGGAGAATGCAAATTCTTCAAAATTTCAATGAGTTTTGCTCTGAATGAAACATAAATTGGAGGTTTATACTGCTCTACTTCTCTCATATCCCCTCCTTCCTGCTCTAATCCCTCCGTTTCCACTGAATACGGAAGAAGAAAAAAATTCAACCTTTTGGTTCAATATTAAATGCAAAGAACAAATTTTTAATTCTCTATTCCTATTAACACAACTAGTATAAAAATTAAACGTTTTCAAGGAGAAGAGAAGGATTGGCGCCGAGAAATTTACCCCCGTTGATGTCTTCGCTGTCCTCCATTGGAGGAATTTGGGGATTAGGGTTTTGTGGGGGTTTAAAAGGTTTCCGGAGAGGGAGGCGTCCTGTTTTAACGAAATTGGAGCGGGTTCGGATCTGTAATTTTTTTAAGTCCAAACCAGTAAAATTTGGGAGTTGTTGGGTACGGGTACGGGTTTCGGTGTGGATTGGAAAGGTTTTCGTTGTTTGCCCGGGTCTTTCATTTTCGTTTATCCCCCTAAAACAATTTTTATTAGCCCGAAAGTTTTGGTGAAACTCTACCTGCACCAACGTCAATAGCGTGATACGTCATGTAAATTACTAAGTTCAACCAAAAATTTTGTATCTTAAAAGCATGATCCCTCTTGGAAATATTCTTTTTTAGGCTTTTCTCTATTTAGCTTATCAATTTAGTTTTATTTGTTTTGTTGTTCATCGCGGAAAACTTTTACAGTGTGATGGCAATGACAAGGTGGGATGTTAGAGAAAATTGAAATGTTAAATTGTTATTTGTGCACGGTGGGGCTATGTCGTTTTACCTTTATTATCTACAGTCACGTCAACAGAAAGAGTAGGATTGGTTTGGGACTTTTGCTCATTATGGAGAGCTGCATGCTTTCAGACATGGTTGGGGGAAAGTGCTTGCATTCATCAAAGTCGGGAGTTAGTGTAGTGCTATTGGAAGAAGAGAGGGAAACATCATCAGTTTTCTTTAGATTCTCTATTCTTCTTTAAGAAAAATTACTTTTACTAGTTGGAAATTAGAGGAATTAAAACAAATTTTGCAGCAGGATCCTGAAACATATGCACAACTCAAGCCCATTTTATTTGTATATTTAACCTTCAAATTTAATTATTCATCATTATGTGCCCATATCATGTTTTTACCTTTAATTCGTATAAAATATCAGAAATAGTATGCCCATATCATGTTTTTACCTTTAATTCGTATATTGCGACTTGCTCAATAGTTAGTGCATGGG
The DNA here is from genome assembly GCA_037177215.1 of Asparagus racemosus. Classification (NCBI taxonomy): domain Eukaryota; kingdom Viridiplantae; phylum Streptophyta; class Magnoliopsida; order Asparagales; family Asparagaceae; genus Asparagus; species Asparagus racemosus. The sequence continues at coordinate 1,684,984 of JBAKGM010000279.1, forward strand.
AGTGGAAGGTCTCATACAAAATTTCTAGCTTATTTTCAATTTTTCATCTATAAAATATCAATATTCTTTATTAAAACCGAATAATCATTCAGACCTCTTCATTGATGTCAATAACAAATAACTGTGTGAATTAAGGATTCTTAAGGATTCCTAATCTAGCTATCTCCCCATCTCTTTATATATATAGATTCAATCATGGATATTCTTATATTTTTGTGATAATATCTTTGGCCTCTTTTATTAATATTTTCCTACACAAGTTTTTATGATTTACAGATTATTTTTCATTGGCTTGCCATACACGATTTTTAAAATAAAATTGCTTTTGCTAAAATTCAAAAGCACAGTTCTAGAAGGTATATATACTTCAAAATCAACCCTTTTAACTATATTCAATTGCCAGATTTATACATCACACTTATAAAAAAATGATTTTCAATTACAAAGCGAGTATGGTAACTAGACTATAATCTCCAAACTACTTTCGCGCTACTAGAAAACAATAGTACAAAAGTAGTTTAGGGATTGTAATTGTAGTTTGCATTACTCATATTTAAATGCTATGTAAAAGTCATTTTTGTAAAAATAAAAGTGTATTTATAACCAAATAAAAACTTACCATAGGGTTTGGATACAGAAAGTGGTGGTGGAAGGGAATGATTGAGGCTAACCAAAGGGAAAGGGATGGAGACGGAGTGGACGGAATGAGATTAGTTGTGTTTGGATAGACAAGTTGGAGGAGAAGAGAGTGTGTTATATTTGTATTTGTTTACGGTAGAGAATGAGAAGGAAAGGAATACTATGTATGACCAATGTCACCCTTTGAAAAATTAATTCACATCTAATTTCTTTATTTTTTCGAGGGCAATAATGAAATATTAGAAAAGTTTCACTTAATCTCTATCCTCCCAATCAGCCCACTTTTAGAAGGGTTAAAAATATAAATAATTTTGTTCATTTGAACTATTCTCTCTCTTCCCCTTGTTAATTAAAAATTATAAGTAAACATACTTTTTGGAGGGTTTACTATTCATAAACTATAAACTATTAATACTACATTATACTAGATAAATATTAGATGAATATTCAAGAAATATTCGCGTTTGAATTAGGATTCGAAAAAATTCAAAGAAAGATATTCGAATCCAAAGATTTTAAACTTAATAAAATATGGAGCATTATTACTTATTAGTGAATCTAACTCTTATATATTTATAATAATAATAATAATAATATCTGTTCTGTGAATGGCTAAGCCCATCCTAATTGTACGTGGATATACTAATTAAAATTGTACTCAGTGAAAGAGAAGGTACTCACTCTATTCTACTTGGGATTAAATTAGCCCTTCGACTTAATTTTTTCTTCTATAAATTTTCTCTGATCAATCATCAATGGTAAGCTTTCTCTTTCTAACTTGTTAAATTTAAGTATTATGAATCAAAAGCATATGAAAACTGCATCGAAATTCGAGTAGGATTACAATTAGATTATTGATAAAGACTTATCTTTCTCAAAGAATTCCTTTTTCTTGTTTGTGTTTTGGAACCCTGCGGGTATAAGGAACCAAAAGCATACTAGAACTGCATCCAAATTTGAGTAGGAGTAGAATTAGATTAGTCATATGATTTTTATTTTATTTTTTCCAGAACCCAAAATTTCGGAATAAAGGGTTTCTTTTTGTTGCAACAGGTTAGATTTAACTTCTGCTTGATTTCTCATCTTAAGAAGGATTAATATGGGTATGAACTCTGCCAGTGATTAAGAGGAAAAAATAGCATCATGGGCATTGAGCTAAAATCTCAGATCAAGAGAAGGAAGAAGCTTGAAGAATATGAGCAATATGACGAATTCATTGCCTTTGAGATACTCACCAGACTCCCCGTGAAAAGTCTGGTAAAGTGTAAATCCGTGTGCAGATCATGGCATGCTGTGCTCTCTGATCCTGTCTTCATAGCGGCGCATCTGAAGCGTTCGAGCGAAAATCCCCAGCTCATAATCGTAGCCTTTTCGCCTAAACTCCCACGTCGAGGAATCGACATGTATACCTATGAGGAGCGCAAGAAGAGAGCCAGGTTCTTGTTTGGGGAAGAGTTTATTTCATATCAGGAGTATTTGTTTCCTCCTCAACACTGCAACGGTTTGGTGCTGCTCAATACTACAGGGCAGTTGGTTGTGTGCAATCCTAGTACTAAAGAGTTGGTAGCCTTACCTTCAGACAAGCATGATTATGTTACTCGGATGCTGGGATATAATTATACGGCTTCTTTAGGCTATGTTGAAGGTATAAACGTTTACAAAGTAGCGCGGTACATCTATAATTATTGCAATTATTGGTTAAATACCTACGACCTTCGCTTTGAAGTCTTTACTCTAGGGTTAGATTCTTCGTGGAGAATCGCCGAGGACCCACCCTATCCGACTGGAAGCCATGTTTGTCCCCAGTCTGTGGGCGAAGTTATCTATTTCATCATAGATAACACACTCCATCAGGGCTCTCCAAAAGCCTTCCTTTGCTTCAATCTCAGAGACGAAAAGTTTAGAGTGGTTGACCCCCCCTATCAATGTTCCATTGACTATGACAATATGAGCATCGTGAATCTTGAAGGCAATCCGTGTTTCATTCATCAGTCACAGGATCGGAGGAAATATAGAATGTGGATTTCCAAGGACTTTATCGAGCATGTGTGGATTCCTACCTTTAGTTTCGATCTGTTGCAGCCACCGAGGCTTCTGGTGCCTCTCGCGTTTCGTCATGGAAAGCTTCTGCTCGAGATACATGATGGAGTTCGAAGGTTGGAGTATTATGATCCTCAGAGTAAAGTGTTTGATCCTGTCATTCGCATCGCGGAGGATTTGGCTTTCTACAATAAGCAGAAATGTGGGTATCACTTCTTTCATGAGGAAGCGCCCTTCGCAGTAGTGAATTTTGTGGAAAGCTTGGTGCCAATCATTCCCAAAAGCTGAAGCTAGAGATAGAGCTGATAATTTCTTTTCTTTTCCTATCACCTTTGCCTTATTAACATATGGCAAATAACATAACTTTGTATCTTGGCATATGCTATTTACGCTTCTTGAAATTAATTTTCTTAGATCAAACTTGTGTCTGGCCAATGGATATTTATAGTATTGTGAACCAAATACTTGTGTTTCCTATTTACGATACTAAAAAGAAGTGTGTGTGACTGTTGTTGTGACATCCTTTGATACCCTTGTTTAAGGCAGTACGGCTTTTCCCTTCTCTGTATACTCTCAGACTATTTTTGTAGAGGCTGAATGTATTAGAAACTGCCTATGGCTATACCTTATTCGATTTTTTTCCATTTAAATGTCATGCCTAGATTGATACTCTATTGTCGTATACATAGTATGTCCGTATCATTGTGTCGCCAGGTCTTGGTGATTAATGGGAGAGACGATTGCTGTGAGAGTTTATTCTTACCAGTTAACTTCACACATATCTTACAGGTAACCTTAACCTTTGCATTTGTTTTACTTTCACTTGTACTTATCTAATGCGTAGAATTTTCAGCTACCCAGTTTTCAGATGTCCCATGAGCATACATCTTCAAATTTTAATCTTATCTTTTTTAGGACAAAGTTGTCTGTGAATTTATTTTAACAACCAAGCATAGGTTGGTCTCTTAATATTTATTGAAATGTAAAACAACTACAAATTTTATACCATTTATACTAATAAAGTTTTTTCCTTCCTATTTAACCATAGGTACTCAGTGCATACAGGTCACTGGGATAAGTCATTAAATTATTTTAAGAATTTTGCTCTTTGTGTCATGAAAAGAAAATGCTATTCTCATGAGCTCAGAATATTAGTTTTCAGGTGAAGATGGACCTCTTATTGTGGATCACTTCACTTTCTCACCGAGTATTTTCAACTATCTAAAGCCTCCATCTACAACTATCAGTTGTGCAGGTGATGTATTTGCTTTATATGTCAGAGCTTCCGATACTCTTTAGTTTTTACATACAAAATTTTCTTCTTTTTTAGAGTAATATTTTCTGTAAATTCTTTAGCTGATTTTTGTGAATCAGCATATACTTTCCTCTTGAGCTACTATTACCTTCTTCTTCATATCAATATTCTGTTATAAATTACTGAACTATTATCAGAGTCAAATAAATATATTTAGCATTCGATGAATGCTTGATGAATGTTCATGTTGGAATTTGGATCGAAAAAATTCAGAAAAGAATATTCAGATCGAAAGTTTTAAATGAATATAAATATGAAGACCTCGAGACTCTACTTGGTTCAATTCATTTCGAGCCTTAAGAGTCTAATTGCTTACCCTTATCTTACCAGTTTACCAGTTGGTTTATGTAGTGTGAATAGTTACTGGGATTTCAGATTTGTATCTGTATAAAGAGCCGATGAGAATGGGATAATGTTTGGGTGTCGGAGACTAGTTATTTACCTTGGATAGGATTTTTTATCTCAAACCAGTGAGATTTCTCTTTCTCAGTGAACTCCTTTTTTCATATATAATTTCAGGAAACTTTCTGATTCTTTTAATTTTAGAAACATGTCATATTAGGAGTCATATGCATATAAAAACTGCATCCAAATTGGAGTAGGATTATAATTTAGATTAATGATATGGCTTTTTTTTTTTTTTTTTGTGTTCCAGGAATCTAATACAACTTCTCCTTGAATTAGGAAGATCTTAGCCTAGAATTTTTTTTCCCTATCAAACTCATGCTTAATCTCTTTCTCAATGATATCCTCTTCTTTTTTGTGTACTTCTGATTTAGAGAAACTTTCTAATTCCTTTAGTTTGTATATAGTTTAGTTTATCTGGATGCCATTGTGTTTTGAGAGTCCCACAGGCATAAGGAATCAAATATTCCAAATTTGAATAGGATTAGACTTGGATTAGTTACACTAATATTCCCCGAAAATTCGGGATAAGGCTTTGTTGTTGTAATATGAAGTTTTCTTTCTTTTTTCCCCCTCTTTTAGAAATCTCATAGTACTACTACTGCTACTACTCCTTGAATTAGGAACATCCGGGCTAGCTGGCTATACAATTATTTCTCCTCTCAATTCAGCAGATCTAACTTCTGCTTGATTTCTCATCTTGTTAGTTTTCAGTAACAGTAAGGATTGATATGGCTAGGATACATTATAGTGCTTATGAAAGGGGAGCAATCATTCATATTGAGATGAAATCTCAGATCAAAAGAAGGAAGCATGAATATAAACAGTATGATAGTATAACCACCGATGTCATCGCTTTTGAGATACTCACCAGACTCCCTGTAAAGGATCTGCTAAAGTGCAAATCCATTTGCAAATTGTGGCGTGCTTTGCTCTCTGAACCTGCTTTCATAGCCGCGCATCTAAAGCGTTCGAGGGAAAATCCCAAGCTCGTATTCGTAGCTCTTTCTCGTAAACCCTTTTGTTGAGGAATCTCCGTGTATACTTATGAAGAAGGCAGGAAAAAATCGAGGTTCTTGTTCATGGAAGAGTATTCTGCAGTGCAGAGGTATTTCTTCCCTCCTCATCACTGCAATGGTTTGCTGTTGCTCAACACTCAGACCCAATTGGTTGTACGCAATCCGAGTACTAAAGAGTCGGTAGCCTTACCTGCATTCAGACACAACTGTGGTACACTCGAAGACGGCACATCAAACTTTTACTGCTACTTTAGGATATGTTGAAAGTATGAACGTTTGCAAAGTAGCCCGGTATTTCTACCGTTCTCGCAATGTTGAAGAAAAAGCATTCGACCTGGGCTTTGAAGTAATTACTCTAGTAACGTCAGACTTCTCCTCGAGAGATGTCGATGATCCACCCTATCCGATTGGAATTAGTGTTTGTCCCAAGCCTGTGGGTGAAGTTACCTATTTCAATATAGATAACAGACTCCACCAGGACTCTCCAAAAGCCTTGCTTTGCTTCAATCTCAAAGACGAAATGTTTAGAGTAGTCGACCCTCCACATCGATGTCCCAATATCGACTATGGCAATATTAGCATTTTCAATCTTGAAGGTAACCCGTGTTTCATTCATTGGTCACAGGACAGGACGAAATATAAAATGTGGATTTCCAAGGACTTTGCCTAGCATGTGTGGGTTCCTGCCTTTAGTTTCGACCTGCTGCACCCACCACTGAGGTTTGTGTTGCCTGTTGCGCTTTGTCGTCGAAAACTTCTGCGCTAGATGAATGATGAAGTTCAAAGGTTGGAGTATTATGATCCTCAGAGTAAAGTGTTTGATCCTGTCATTTGTATTGCGAAGGACGTGGCTTTCTACAATGAGCAGAACTGTGGTCTTCATGTCTTTGATGAGAGAGCCGCATTCGTAGCAGTGAATTATGTCGAGAGCTTGGTGCCGATTAGGCCCAAAAGCTGAAGTTGGAGATATATCTCATAATTCCTTTCTTCTTCCATGGTTTTTTGCCTTGGTCAGATGTGGCAAAGAACATAGTTGGCTTCTTTGACATATGTTATTTAAGCTTCTTGAAATTGTATTTTTTAGACCAAAAAGTTGTGCTTGGTAGACGAGTTTAAATTTTTTTGGTCTGAAGACTGCTATTGTCTTTTATATTAAGAATTACGCGAAAAGTTTACAGATAGAGGATTATCTCTTACTTTTTTTTCCCCTTTTGTTCTCTTTTTTTTTTAATTTAAAGTTCAGAGATCAAGTGTAAAAGACATCATGTGCATCTTACTTGTTAGAGCTACTTTTACACGGACATGGCGTTATGTATCATGTTCAAAAGGAGTATCTATATAATATTCCCATTTTCGAAGCGTAAATGTAATTAACATAAATTAGAACTTATGGTGAATAAGTGAGTTTTGATGGAGAAAAACTATTTATTTTAGTTTTTGTGCTTTCGTTACTGTTTATTTACTTTGTCTAATTGTGAGACACAAATTTCCATTCAACAACGGAACGAGGCCATTAAGGCATTAAATGATTCTCATAGACTCATGTAATTTTCGTTGAAGTTGTTCATTGATGAGAATTGTCAGTCACTGATGATTTTATAGTTGGGACAGTGTGGGCACTTTATCTATTTGGATGCAAAATCCATTGTCCGCAAAAATAGCTTTTCTAAATTATTGTCGAAGTTGTTCATTGATGAGAATTGTCAGTCACTGATGATTTTATAGTTAGGACAATGTAATCATTTTATCTATTTGGATGCAAATTCCATTGTCAGGAGCAAAAATCGCTCGATTTTTAAAATTATCGTCGAAGTTGTTCATCGATGAGACTTGTCAATCACTGATGATTTTATAGTTAGGACAGTGTACGCATTTTATCTATTTGGATGCAAAATCCATTGTCAGATGCAAATATAGATCAACTTTTAAAATTATCATCAAAGTTGTTCATAGATGAGAATTATCAGTCACTGATGATTTTATAGTCAGGGGAGTGTATGCAAAATCCATTGTCAGGTGCAAAAATAGCTCAACTTTTATACTTGCATTCTAACCTTAATGCTAGCACCATGGTTAAGTTCATAAACTGTATACAAGTGATATTCTCAAATTTTTTCGTCTGTGATGTGTTTGTTCAGTTTGCTCACAGGTTTGTAATGCAGACTAAAGAGTTGCCAGGTTTGTAATGCAGACTAAAAATTGTGACATGGAGTGTGATAGGATGTACTTCTTTACTGAAAATTATTCAACTAACCCGTGGCTCAATAATATATTCTGATGCAACTTCTGTGATTGTTCAATCTAAGCTCCTAACTACCAGTAAATAGTACTTCATCTAGTTATAGCTGTGATCTTATATTTTCATGGTTTGGTTAATATATTAATATATTAGTGACTAAAAAAACATACTTCCAATTTTTAATATTCTAGCTTATCAGTTTTCCTTTTCAATCAAACACTCAATTCGCATTGAATAGTAAACAGATATCTAAATAATGCATTTGAAATGTATTATCTACAATTTATAATTCATGCATAATGTCAACATTTATTGGCACCTTAAATTCATTTTCTTTTCGGCTGAATAGCACTTAATTAATTACCTTATAGTCATCCCTTAGCACAAATATACCTTTCAATTGTTTTCCATGGCAGTTATGTACCTTAAGTTATTTAATTAGCACAATAGCACCCTCTATTATGCAACTGTTTAATTTTTCATTCGAAAGATTTTATATAATGTTACCTTTAGAGCTTTTTAATCATTATTATTTATTAAATTTACAGTTTACTCTTCCCAAACATTAATCTAAATAATAGAACTTTGATAAATTTAACAGTAATTTCAACAAACTTAATAATTAGAAAGTTATAAAATTAGAATATGAATGTTATATAGAAACTTTCGGGTGAAAGTTTTCGCGTTTGCATGACAAATGATACTAGCATACCGATTTTAAACAACTCAACGTATATAAATGCTACGAAAAACAACACAATGTATATAAAATGCTATAAAAACAACTAAAGGTATATATACTACATTTTTTAACTTAAAAACAAACTCTTTATTTCAATGTTTGTGCTACGGGAAACGTTATTCGTACTACAATATAATTCATCATATTAAAGCCTCTCTTCAAGCAGCAATACAATTTTGAGCCTTAAACACTATTCATGCTATAATAAAATATTGAACCCTAATGACGTGATTCATGATACTATAACATTTTTGGCTCTTTATCTACTGATAAAGCTAAAGTAAAATTTTTAAAACTTGAAAACAATGTTCATACCTTTGTCTACTCTTTTGAACCTTGGAAGCACTGTGCACATATACCTTTAACCTAATAATATGAACTTTTATTAGACATTTCTAGTTCTATTAAAGAAAATTTATAAACTTTGCTAATTGGTATATTATTTTGTTAACTGATTTGGAGATTCACTCCGTAAAGAGTAGTAAAAAATTTATCGCTAAATTTTTTATAAATAGTTGCATATAAAAATTGTATTTTTAATTTAGTGATAAATATATTTTGATAAATAATACCTGCCACCCGCAAACTTAATACTAATAAGTGCTAAATGAGTGAAACTATAAAGAATTGAATTGATTAAGGCTTTATATATTCTCCTAAATAAATTTCTAAATTTTTATACATCCATCGAAGGATCTAGAAACACTCATGTTGTACCCAACGCCGCTTTCTACGCATAAGACAAAAGCGTTCAAAAACACAGAACAAGAACACGAAAACAAAAACTCCCAAATCATTCCATAAAAGAAAAAAAGAAATAATATTAATCCCAAGTGAAATCAGAGAGAGAGAGAGAGAGAGAGAGAGAGAGAGGCGAAAGATCATGGGTTCCAAGAATCTAAGAGACGATGAGTATCTTCTCTACGTTGCCATTTGCATGGTGGGTTTGCCCGTCGAGGTTCAGGTGAAGGACGGATCTTTATACTCTGGGATCCTTCACACTGCCTCCTTTGATCAGAACCATGGTAAATTTAATTTGATTCTTGTTATTTGAGTGGAGATCTCAACTGGGTTTGACTTCTTTTTCTTGGATCCTCCTTTTTCGGAAATGGGTTTTGGTTGTTGGATCCAGATCTCAAATGGGTTTTTGTCATTTGGGAAATTGCATTATTATGATTGCTGTGTTGAATGTGATTTTACCGACTGCAGTATGAATTCAATGCATTGTATGTTCTTTTTTTTAATGATTCTCTTGCCTTGAATTGGTTATTTATTTCATTAACATTGAGGCCAACTTCTTATTTGCAACAATATGTATTCATTTGATCATTTTATTTGTTAGCTCCGTCACCTAACAGTTGGGCATCCAATTTCATGTGGTCATTTGATAACCCATTTTCTATTCACGGCATACTTGGGGCTAATTAAGGCTCAATACAGCGGCAAGCCCAAATTTTGAACAGAAATCTAACCAGAGTTTTATGTGGCTATGTGGCAGTACTTCTACGTAGGTGAAAGGGGGGGGGGGGGGGGGAGGGGGGGGGGGGGGGAGGGGGG
>JBAKGM010000279.1:1702459-1717678 GCA_037177215.1 Asparagus racemosus
AAAAGATTACATGAAATCAAATCAAATATTACTAAAATTAAAATTATTCTAATAGATCTTAAAATCTTTTGATGGACGATCCATGGTTGTCCTGCATCAACCATGCTCTTGGTGATCGAATTGTGTACATCTAGAAGAGCAAATTAACCAAATATTTCCTGCTATTTGAAATTCTATTTTGTACTTATTTGATGCGTGTATATGAAGCCTCAAACATCTGAGCTGTTGCTGCTTGTACTTACAAGCTACATATTGAGTAACAGTTAATTTTTCAATAAAAGAAACTGTTATCTAGTTTGCAACAAGGATTGTGCATTTTTTATATGAGCTACATAAAATCTCTGGATCTGTAATTTAACCTGTTTGATGTGCGAAATGGCATGACGGAAAATTGCCTCTCAATACAGATATGCAGCCTAATGGGATCCCGACCATTTATATTAATGTATTGATAGAGGACCAAAATCCAAGATGTGGTTCTAAATTGAGCAATTTGCATCAGCATCATCTTCCCCACAAGAATAAAAACGACTCCATCCTATCAATGAAAATCATTTGTCAAACACTTAACATTCAGCTTAACTACAAATATATTTGAGAATGTTCACAGGAAAGTTTGATCATTTCTTGACAATTGAGTGATTGACTATTGTGACTTAGGGCCTTGCCATCACGAAACAAGAGCAATTCCTTAAAGTCAACAGAAAATGACTGAAGTTTCAGTTGGAAATTGTATTCATCGGAGAATATCATCATCCAACCAATGCATTTCTCATTGTTCAGGGTTAACTGGCATAAAAACTACTTTTGAATTTTACTGACACAATTTTTTAAAAAAAATTTCAGGTGCTTTAGCTGCTCCTTTTCAGCTCAGCTTGGCTCCACCGCTTGTAACGGCTGTTCCCCAGCCGCTCACAGTGCATGGCCACATTCCGTTATCTCAATCGTTCCCTCCTGTTAGGCCCGTTCTGGTCCCTGCTAACAGTTTTTTTGGTAGCAAGTTACAGTGAACTCGATCCAGAGTAAATAATGGCTTCAATGTGGTTATTCTTCATCGGTTTTGATTCAGATATAAAACTCAGGAGACTTCACCTTTTTGGTCAAGTGAAGTGTTCCAAGCTTTGGTCTTATTTGTATTCAGATGTTTCTATTGATTGTTTTAAGATTTTTTGTACGGATAGACTTCATTGTGGGCCTATTGGTGCAATGAATAACTGAAATGAAAAATTGGGCTGCAGGTTATATAGCTATATTCATGAATCTCAAGTTTGACTCTTGTTGCAACGGACTGATTGCTTACTTCTGAAAGGATTGGAAGGATTTTATTGCTTGATGTATGTAGTCTTGTCTTGATAGTTGAACTTGTGCTTGAAGAGGTTTATAAAGATGATGTGGGAATTTATGTGGCTCATCAACTTTTTATTTCTCGGAAATTTTTTCAATTTGTTCTTATTTGGTTAAGATAATGTTCATATAAAAACTTTACTTGTAAGTGACGATATTTGGATGATTTCTTATGAATTAAATAATTAAAGAGCTAATGTTTAAATTGCCAATACTATTCTTTTCATCAAACTTCACTCCCTTGTCATTTTTGTAAAGGCTTCCGATGTTTTCTAGCGAGCGACCACACTTCTTCGCAGACAATCCATCTTTCAGTTTGCCGCGGGATTAAAGCTGATGCTTGAGTAATGATCGAAATCTTTCATGATGTGTATATAGCTTGATTCCATGAAACATCACAAATCTCGATAATTAGATTTAAGGTTCGAAATATCACCACATTCCACATCTTCTCATGTGCAACTCACCAATCCTTCAATCAAATTGCAATAAAAACTTACATAGATAAAAATATATTGTACTGATCGAACCCTAGTTGCAGCAACTAAAGGTGAAATATTATTGATGTCGACCAACATGTTAACACAGACCATCTACTTCTAACACAAGAAGAGTAAACTACAATGATGTCAACTGAACCTGTGGGGTTGTATAAAGCGCCAGAATATTAGATAGCTGAAAACATCTACTACATCTGAAAGGCCATGCGACGCAAAATAAAGCTTTTCCATGGCCACTATCTAAATTTCCTAAAACCCGCCACTAAATGGCATTTGGCTTCCCTCATTGCCTACTGGATTGGTTTCAACTTCCTGAGATATCAAACCATCAGTTGCTGCTGCTGCTGCTGAAGCTCTGAACTTGATCTGATCAGAATCATTTTGAGCTTCTGCCTTCTCACTACCCAGGTCAGATAGAGGCTCAGGTGATTTCTGGCTTGATGAATCAAGCTTCAGCCCTCCTACAGTTTCGTTGACTGGGGTTGCCTGGTCCGTCGAACCCTGTTTCAGCTCACTGGGGGTTTCATTAACCGGGGTTATCTGGCCTGTAGAGTCTGGTTTCAACTCACTTGGGGTTTCACTAACTGGGGTTGACTGACTTGTAGAACTCGGTTTTGGCTGAGCTTGGGTTTCATTAATGGGGGTTGTCTGGTTAGTAGTTACTAGTTTAGGTTCACCTGCAGCTTCTTTACACGAAATCAGACTCGGTTCAGCTGCAGTTTCACTACCTTCACTTGTAGAGTCCAGCTTCAGATTTGGTTCACCTGAAGTTTCATTGACCTCAGATGCCTTTCTTGTGGAGTTCAGGTTCAGCACACCTGCGGTCAATTATAGACCATTAATGTGTTAAAAGGATGAAATTTTGAAATAATAAAGGTGGTGAAACAGATTTCGTAATAAAACCATATATTTTAAAGAGGAATGTTTTAAATTGCTAGATGTCAAATCTTAAGGTTCACAAATTTTCTGGTACTAAAGAGATAATAGCAGCAAGATGTCACAGTATAAAAACAAGTAACAAGAATAACAAGTAATATGGGTAAGATAAATTGCCAATGCTCCATAAAGGAGGATGAAATATTCTTGAATAATGCCTGAATTTATCAAAGAACTTATGACCAAAGAACAATCAGGAGATCATTCAACCAAAGGAAATTCCATATATTTTTATATCCTGATAATGCATTTCATCTTGATATTTCAAAATTTTACCTGTCAGCACTTGCTTTCGATTTTCTGGAACTTGAACAGTCTCTGGCACTACTTCTTGCAAAGCAGTCTGTTCTCGCAAGATCACAGCTTCAGAACCTTTAGACCTCAAAACAGACCCTTGAATGTCATCATTAAGCACTACTTTGTTTTCCACAAGTGAGGAAACAGTAGGCCCCCTCCTCTGAAGCGGTTCAGCTGAAATCGGCACAGGAATTGGAATTTCATCTCTCTTTGACATCTTTATGTGAGGAGCAACATCATTAGCAGCTGTAACAGGTACAGAGAGCCTTGAATCAAACACCATTCCTTTTAAAAGAGGTCCATTGTCTCCCACTCTAACTGTTAACAGAAATCCCGCATCAAATACTCCATCAAGAACACCAGAAACTGGCTGTCCTACTAGACCTGGACCTGTATCCGGTTGTTGGTTACGTCTTCGCCTTTGTGTTCTTCCACCGGATTCAATTGCTGGGGCATCCTCTTTACGAGGGCGACCGCGTTTGCGCTTTACAGGAGCAGTAGCGGGGTCAAGGGTCTGGTTCGGTTCATTTTGTTGAGCCATAGTGTGATTTTGGGGCAAGACTACTTGTTGAGGTAAGCAGTTGTTGACCAGTACCTGCAGAAACCAAATATAGACGTTTAACATAAAATATTAAGTTCAGTATGAGAATGGTTTAGCTGGTGCCAAGTTCGCAATTTGTGAAAAGATATGCAGAGGTTCAACAGTTGAAAAGGATTTTGAATAATGAGATAGATTGTAATTTTTAAAGATCTGCTTTGACTTCTACAAGTGTCACACTGTTCGTGAATGTTCTATAAACCAGTTGTTGATATCAATGAATGATTCTTTATATCTGCCGCATCTCTAAGAAACTAGCGAATGAATTAATCCTCGAAAATTTATATGGAGAAATGTCTACAAAGGAGGTTGTCCCTTATTTATTAGAATGTGGTGACAATATTCTGGACCCATCCCCAGAACTGAAAAGAAGTAGATGTCAAATTATTGAGAAACCATGCCTTCTCATAAAGGTCATTATGACCCAGATCAGGTCCCCAAAAAGAGGGGTTTATGCTTGTTGCATTCATCATATGCAGCGTCAGTCCCAGTTTCATAATGCAATCTGAATAAGATTGTTTCCTTCATAGTCTAAAGCAGACTGTTCTCATTATGTAATCTAAAGAATGCCTTAGATGTCGTCTCGCGTCTACTGGTGCACTGAATCTGGTCCACATAGACCCCGTCTTGATCATTTAAAGTCCACCTAAAATCAGCCCAAAATTCCTATTCTCTATAAAAGAGTAGACAGTGTGAAGCATGAATATGTATATGTGCCAATTGAGTCTGGTCATATTCAAAGCACTGTGTTGAGAAGATTTACTTTGAAGTTGCCGTGGACACTATAAATACACCAACATTAAGTCACAGCAGTATGACCGAATAGCCATTTATCAACCTTCAGAACAAAATATCAATAAATAATAATAATAACAGTAATTAGATACATCGAAGAAGATACTGTCAACAAAGGGTGTTAGAGCTAACTAAATAAATATTTACATAAGTTGACTATTAATGAGAAAAGTACCTTAAGAAGAAAAAAGAAAATTGTCAAATTATGTTACATGCAACACATAAACCAACAAGTTAAGAAAAACAATTTATACAAGTCTAATTTTCTAAAACCAATTTCTCGTACCTCACATCAAAAGAGAGAGTAACTGATTATAATGTCACTGTTCAACAACTAATTTCATACTTAATAAATCCAATTCAACACCCACTTTAACCGAAGATGAGATTCAGTATTCCTTTAAACCAAACATAAGATACAATGTTATCATAACTACAACACACTATGCGATCGATTCTCAGTTCAAGTTTAGAACTGCAAGATGCTTCAAGTAGTATATCAGCAGTCCATCTCCTACCACTAACAAACTATCCACACTTCAGCAAAATAACCAGAATTTATCTCCTACCAATGTATAAACTATACACATAATTAAGGAACAACATGTGTGACTGTGTTTAATGTTAAGGTGTAACAAAAACTATCATAATTTATTAACTTCGATTACCAATAACTACAGTTATTAAGAATAAAGTATGTGAGAAACATCAAGATGCCCTCAAACAAAAAACATTTCAAATGTGAACCTCTCAGTTCTATGTCGTTCCCTGTACTATCTAGAAACTAATCAAAGTAGCAAACATTTCGTGTGGAGATCTCCATTCACCTAAACAAAAGGGCAATCATCAAAACGACAGCTTCAAACTACAAGCAAAAAGCCCCAATCTTTGCCCAGATGAGGAGAACAGGCCAGTCCCCAGACCTAAAAAATCTGGTTTTTCGAATAGAATAGTGAACGCAGAAACATTAAAATCCCTAATCGAATTCCAAAAAGGGAAGAACTTACATTTAAAAGGAACGAATTTGGCGAGAATCCAGAAACCCTAGATCTCTAAAACTTCGTTCTTCGCCCCTCACTGTTTAATAAGGAAATAAAAAAATTATACTCAGGTAAAAGTTAATTGGATTGCAGCACGAATCTTGAGGGGCAGGAGAGCCCGGTTGGTGCGCGTGCCAGCTGTGGTGATGAACAATTACGAAAAGACCCTCTTAGAATACACATTTTTATTTAGGTTGCGTTTGGCTATTTTGTAAAATTGGGTCAGGGTTGAACCTAACCCAATTTTGTAGTGTTTCTTATTTGCCAAATTTGTGGGCTAGACATGGCCCCATTTGTAAGGCCCAAATAGTGCAACTAAACTGGTTTTCATTTGGATCGGGGGCTGGTTCAAATGAAAATCAGTTTATCACAAAATTGGGCCGTGACCGGTCGTGGCCTAGTTTTGTGTAATTTGCCAAACTGACCCTTAAGAATCACAATTTTTTTTGATAACTCAGAATATAAATATAATTTAAATAAATAAGCAAATAAACATTTATTCGAAAACAAATTAACTAGTTTTCAGCGGCGTCCAACATTGAAACTGCATCCATTTTGAAATATTAGTTGTCATTGAATTGTTCTTTTTTTTTACATAAGAAATACCTTAGCTAACAAATTGATTTGGTCTTATTGCGTGAAAATTTTCTAGGCCAGTTCAATAAAGGTTTTCCCATGATGTTCCTAGTAATAAGATGAAAATGATCATTATATATTTTAGTATTTCAGAAGATATATAACAGTAAATCAACGTTTCTAGCACGACGGCGTCTTATCTTGATTCAATAGTAAAAATATTTATTTAAAAAAATAAACCACGATGTGAATAATAAACATTGTGTGCAAACAATAAATAAACGGAGGTAAGGTCATTTCCATCCCTGCTGTAGCACCATTGTAATTTCCTTCGTAGTTCGGTATTAATACTCCATCTTGCCTAGTTATTTTCTCCATTTATTCACTTTTTTTAAATTGTAGGAATTATTTGTCAAAGTAAAAAAACACCTAGAAAACAATATTCTATTCTCTGTCTCTATTTTTTTGGAAAAAGAAGTAAAATAACACTATTCACTCTACGGGTTTTTACCAGCGCACACGTAATACCAATATTCCCCACTGCCCAGTCCATTAATCCGTGCAATTATCGAAATTATATATATTTTTTCAAAAAAAAAATTTATTATTTTCATCGTCGCGTAAGTTTGACGCACGATTACTAACATCACGCCCTATTTGAAAACATCCGCTTCACGTTATCCCAGTCACGAAACCTGCTCGAGGTAAAAAGAGAGAAAATCCATAGTGAATATATCGTGGCGGTGGTATTTCCGTAAATAGTATGCAAAGACAGTAGTATTTAACGAGGGTTAAACCCCTCAAAATTCCTTCCTTTTATATAAAATCCTCTCCCTAATTAATTTCATCGCCAAATCCTTATTTCTTCCGCGACCACCGAAATTTCCAGAGAGAGAAAGCGAAAAGAGAGGGAAAAGAGAAAATTTTAGAGAGAGAGAGAGAGAGAGAGAGTAGGAGACCTAAACCCTCGCCCCCCTCGAAATCGAAGAGTTAGGGTTTCGAGAGCTTCGCTCTACAGCGAGAATCTCCACTGTTGCTAGGGTTTCGTGGCTGAGGTTTGGTCGGCCATGGCGGAGAAGCTTAGGGATCTGAGCAAGCCGATCGATGTTCCGCTTCTCGATGCGACGGTGGCTGCGTTTTATGGGACTGGATCCAAAGAGGAGGTGAAATCACTTTGTTTCGTTTGCTCAGTTTCTCTCTATTTCGGAGATAAAAATTGTATCTTGGATGATTCGGCATTAGTTGATTTTGTCTGATTACATTGTTGGAGACTTGAAAGAGAGGGAAAGAGGGAATTTTTTAAAAAAAAAAAAGAGGGAAAGAGGGAATTCTAGAGGGAGAGTAGAAAACCTAAACCCTTAACCTCGAGATCGAAGGGTTAGAGAGAAATTTTAGGTGAAATCACTTTGTTTCGCTTCTCTTGTCCTTTTTTCTACCTCCAGGTTCTCTACACCTTCTTTAAGCTTAGATCAGAGATAGAATCGGCTTTTGCATGGTTCGGCGTTAGTTGCTTTTAGTTTGAGAGTATTCTAATCTATTTTGGTTTGATATTGGGAAAAATAAGTTTTTTGTTTGATTAAGTTGACATTGCAAAAGTGTGAGGGTAAATGGGGAGTCAACTGTGGGATTTTCTTTTATTTGTTACTATTCGTATCAGAAGATATTTTTGCAATATACAGTTGTGCTTGCATTGTTATTCTTTTCTTTTTGAGGTCTCTCAATTGTGCTCCTCTTTATTGTTGGCAGAGAGCGGCAGCAGACCAGATATTGCGGGAATTGCAAAGCAACCCTGATACATGGTTGCAAGCAGTCCATATTCTACAAAACTCACAGAACTTGAATACTAAGTTTTTTACTCTTCAGGTTAGTGAGGTCCTTATATGCTTCTGAATTGGAGTATTTTTTTTGTCACCATCAAGTAGCTAATTCATAGTTATGTTATTGATTTGATATGCTATTGTCAGCCTATTAGTTCCCTTCTAAGTTTCTATCTGCATACTGGAGAGGTTCTGTATGGCATTTAATACAACTCAATTCATGATATATATTTTCTTTGGTTAAACATAATTCTAAATGTAGAAGCAACGTTTTTAGTTTTGTTTGCGAGGCTTTAATGTATGGTATCTCAGACCAATTTGTTCAGATAAACTGATTGCACTATTCACTATGTTGATTTTGTTATCAATTGTTATGGTTGATCCAGGCATATCTGTCTGGGTTACAAGATATAGATACTGACTTGCAGTGACACAAAAGAATTTTGACACGACATAATTTCTTAAGACTCATTACAAAGTAGTAAATTGGGATATATTTCTAGTTAAGCGTGTTACAAACTTCGTGATTTTAGTTGCTAGAGTTTGAACTGAAGTGTTCTATGACATTTCTTGGTGATCTCGAAGAGCTTCTGTTGCAAAACTGGGCCATTTCTTTTGCTTGAAAAAATGCAAAATGAGGAATCAAGTGCAGTGAATATATTCCAGTTGATTTAATTGTTTCCTTAGAATTAGATTTTTAAATCCTTCATGTACTAATAAAATCATTCACTTCTCGTTAATTTAAGGTTATATACTTATATTGTTAACGAGGTTAAGTTTCAGAAAGTTAAAATGTACACTTTAACCATCTCCCCTGGTTGTTGGTCTGACCTGTACTGGCAAAATTTGAAGGCATTCCTTCTCTCCGTGTTTGTTTTTGCTTCCTGAATCTCTAAGTTCCAGTTGTTAATTCTTTATATTAGTTAGACATGTTTTGGATATAATGTCAATGCTCTGCATTTGTGCTTTTCTAGTTTTCTTCCTTTAATCGTAGTTTGCAATCGTTCGTAGGTACTAGAAGGTGTTATCAAATATAGATGGAATGCTTTGCCTGTTGAACAACGAGATGGGATGAAGAACTATATATCTGATATTATTGTACAGGTACATATTTTATCCTGTCATATGACTCATATTGAACTTTATTTATCACTTGCAATTTTTATTATACTGCTAAGTTCTTAATATATATTTCTTTCTCTCTTTGCCACTGTTTGTAAATTTGGTCAGCTTTCAAGTGATGAAGCTTCTTTTCGTCGGGAGAGATTATATGTCAACAAGCTGAACATTATTTTAGTTCAGGTAATCTCCGGAACTATTTTGAAGTGTTAGTATCTGAACTTCCTTCTCCTTCTCCTTCAAACTTGTTGGAAATCTTTCATATATCTATGATGTTTTTCTGTATTTACTTACCAATTCACATGTTATATGCGTCTCACATCAAGCTGCTTTTATTTTTTTAACCACCTTTGACTATTACTACATAATGAGACTTTATACTGACTACAGTTCTTACATGCCTATGTTGCTGAATGAACAGATATTAAAGCACGAGTGGCCAGTTAGATGGAAAAGCTTCATTCCTGATCTTGTCTCAGCGGCTAAGACTAGTGAGACAATCTGTGAAAATTGCATGGCTATATTAAAGGTATCTGTTTATTCTTATGTGAAGTTACGTACAAATTTGCAGCAGTTAAAACTTGGTAGCTATTCTGATACAAGTACTGTATTCCAGCTGCTTAGTGAAGAAGTTTTTGATTTCTCAAGAGGAGAGATGACTCAGCAGAAAATCAAAGAACTGAAACAGTCTTTAAACAGGTAAATTGCTATCATTTCAAGTTTTGCGGCCATCATTTTGGGTTTCTAGGGTCAGTGCGAACATCATAATAGATATTTCACAAACATATTTTATGTGAGTGAAATATGCATGTGGGTTACTTCTTTTTGCACAAATATTTATCTATTTATTTTTGGATTTGTGTTAATATATGACCATTGAAATCTTACGAAACGTTTGTTTGTGAACAGCGAGTTTCAACTTGTTCATGAGTTATGCTTATATGTGCTCTCGGCATCTCAAAGAACAGAGCTTATACGGGCCACATTGGCAACTCTTCATGCTTTCTTATCATGGATTCCTCTGGGCTATATATTTGAATCGCCACTGGTTTGTTATTTCTGCAAACTTACAAAGAGCTTGGTAGCACCTTTATAGGTGTGATAGTTGAATTAGAAATTTGGAACTCATTCATCTCCAACTTGTTATTGCTATGATAGCTGGAGACTCTCCTGAAATTCTTTCCCGTGACATCATATAGGAATCTCACGCTCCAGTGTCTAACAGAGGTACATATCTGTGGTTTTGTTCTCTAATAATGGTCAATTGTCATCTATTAATTTTATAGTGCTACATGATTGCTCTGCGAATCCGTCAACAAAAAATATCTGATGATAAGAAATACCTTATGTGAAGCTTCTTGCATTTTTCTTTCGCAACTTTGCTACGGCTGCCTCAAAGTTGCACTGTTTGTCCAGTATTTATTCTGATTTCGTATTGTGTCCTTACAGGTTGCTGCTCTTCAGTTTGGTGACTTTTATGACATACAGTATGTTAAAATGTACACTATTTTTATGGTACAGCTGCAGGTATGCTTGTGCTAAGTTCTCATCCCTTTTGAAAACTTCTTTCTACTCCGTTTCTAGATATTGGCTGTGTTTTCTGATTCATGCCCGTTTTCTAATTTTCCCCTTTAATATGCTCTATGATGTTTAGACTATTCTACCACCTGGGACAAATATCCCTGACGCTTATGCAAATGGTTCGAGTGAAGAACAGGTAAGCTTTTTCTATCTGCATGATTGTTGTATGCCTCTTTTTTTTTTAATCTTTTCTTTATGTTGGATTTTCAATCATGTAACTTCTTGCTCTTAATAATCTCGTATAAAATCTCAGTTATGTCCAGATGCAATCAACATTTATTTGCCTCTTACTTCTTTTGGGTGTATACTGACCTTGATGATTCACTCATGCTTCTTTTTTTTGACAGGCATTTATCCAAAATCTTGCACTGTTTTTCACTTCCTTTTATAAGGTATTTTTCATTCTGCCTCATTTTAGCCACAAGCATATGCAGTCATTCTGGGATATATGAAATCTTATAGTTTGTATAGTAATATGTTTAGTTACTTATAGTTCTAAGTAGGGATTACCGTTTAACTTTTTCGTTAAAGAGTGAGAGTGGCAGTAGCTATAGATGTTCTGCGTCTAGTATCTACTTCATCGACACATAAAATTCTGTTGATATTTACCCTGCATATCTACTGCTCAAGTGTAACTTTGGCCATGTTTGTGCTGGTATGTATTTTAAGGTTGGAGGTAGGAATCTTCCTTTCTGTTCGTATAAATTTTTATAAATTTGAGTAATCCTCTTTTTGTTCAGTCTCATATCCGTATATTGGAGACAACTTCTGAGAACAGAGCCGCATTGCTATTGGGTCTTGAATATTTGATCAGTATCTCCTACGTTGATGACACAGAGGTTTTTAAGGTAACATTTCTTTCTTGCTTGTCAAAGATATTATTTGTTATTGACCTGCACTGATAACGGTTTATATTTATTGGATGGAAGGTCTGTCTGGACTATTGGAACGTATTAGTACTTGAGCTTTTCGAGTCTCACCACAATTTGGATACTCCGGCTGCAACTGTTGGAATGATGGGCTTTCAGGTAGATATTTGTTTATAAAACACATTGTATATTATCTTGCTTTGTTTGTTAGAATTGGTTTGATCTGATTGCAACACATGCATTTGCGCGCTTCTGTGTTTTTGTTGTTGTGATCAAGCTGATTTCCTCTTTTGTTGTTATGCTATGCCAATTCTATAGAATACGTTGATTCCTGGGATGGTCGATGGCGTTGGTTCGCCACTTCTACAACGACGACAACTCTACTCTATTCCAATGTCAAAGCTTAGAATGCTCATGATATGTCGGATGGCTAAGCCTGAAGAGGTTTTGATCGTTGAAGATGAAAATGGCAACATTGTTCGTGAAACTATGAAAGACAATGATGTTCTTGTTCAGTATAAGGTTTGTGTTAGTCTATGAACATTAACATTTACTATTTTTCATATTTCTTTTTTTGCTCAATGCTGCTCTCATATCTGATATGGGACGTATTGAGATGTTTTCTTTGTTGTTCTGTCGTGTTTCTCAGTTCTACTTTTGTTTTCTGGTTTATTGAGCGTGGTGCCTAAAGTTTCGTCAATATGTCATCTGTGTTATTGTGCTTGGTAATTATGATGTTGGGAGCTATATTTTCATTTTGGATCAAGCAACCGCCATGAATTAAGTGTAAACATATGAGTGCACACAATTAAGTCCGAAAAACTAGCCTGTACAAATTACACGTTGCCACAGAATTTGGGTTTTAATTGGGACCCCGCATCTAGGCTGCCTGACATTTACACCAGCTTAGATGTTCCCCAAAGATCCGTGGCTGCTTAATCTGCCGTTGATGAAACTTGTGGCTGATAAAACCAACATTGATGAGCTCAATAGTTTGTATGAAAAATGATGCTTGTGGTTATGACATGCTTTTCTGTAGTAGCTGGATTTAAAGGATGAACGACATGCAGATTTTTTAAGCGAAAACTGCAATTTTCTTTTCATATATTATAATTGCATCTTCTTGTCCAATTTGCCATTCTGATTTATGGTACTTTACTGCAGATCATGAAGGAAACATTGATATACTTGGCACATCTTGATCATGAAGACACTGAACAGCAGGTATCTTTAACCTGATGGTTTTCTGTATGACTCCTGTTTTGACAGTTTTTTTCTGTACTTTTATATCATTTGAAGTATTTATTATCAAAGCAAGTTTATGAAGGGAAAGTTTTGTTAGATTATAATTATTTTCTCTTTTATTTTAGATGTTGAAGAAGTTAAATAAACAATTGAGTGGGGAGGATTGGTCCTGGAATAACTTGAACACTTTATGCTGGGCTATCGGATCGATATCTGGGTCTATGCAGGAGGATCAGGTACACATTCTGTAGTATGCTAAACCTCTGTGTCTGTTAAAAACTTGTAATGCTATTTATCTATCAGAAATGAAGGTTTTGTATTATGCTTTAGGAAGTTGATTGTTAAATATGTTTGTATCTCTTTTACTTGTGAATATACTTATGATCCTATGTGAATATATAAATGAAAATGATAAATTGCACAAGTTTCTTGACCAGATGTTGTGGATATTCTTCAATCATTAGTTAGATAGGGGCAAACATCCAATGATTCTGCGTAACAGACGTTTTCTGTTCTTTATACTTGCTGTTAAACTGTTAATCATCTTTTTAAAATTTGTATTTAGATCACAACTCTTTTCTGTATTTATCATGAACCTTCTTCACTTTTGTTAGTAATTTTATAGTGGAACGGCTGTTTTAAAGCATCACCTTTTTTTTTTACCCCGGGACACTGATCATAGTTGCTTTTAAGTTGTACTTTACAATCTACATTCTATATTACTTTTCTGATTTTATGTTATACTGTTGTTTATAGGGAACCATGCTTCTGTATCAAATGTGTGGTACTAAGTATGCAATAACTTAGTTTCAGGAAAACGTAAATATGCACAGACTCTTAGACCTATTCTAATTTATTTTATAATACTCTACGAAATTGGTAAAACTCAAGACGCCCTTATGTTTTCATGTGTTTCTCCTGCACTGCTCTGTGCGCGCGCGCGCACGTGTTGTAATGCTAATGCTGTTTGTCATTTCTCCTGGCTACCCAGGAGTAAAAAACCTTTTGAGAGGTAAGACGCAGTCAACTGAACTAATGAATGTAGTTTTCCTTGATCTTTGCTTTGAAGTGAGGTTGCTCTTATCCTTTCTTTTCATACCGGAAGTTTGAAAATTTTAACTGTATGTCTTTTGCCCAGTGTCTACAAGGGAAATATCCTCAGTTCTTTTAGTTTGCAGTTTGAAACCAAGGAGCCTGATTTTGAAATATGCCACTGATATCTCCACTTTTGCACAAGAAATAGGCTCAGATTGCATGGATTCATGGTTCTGGTGCAGCATATAATCAGATCATGAATATGACTATGAATCTGACCATGAATCTGACTGTGAACTTGATTCTGATCCAGTCCTTAAATTGAACAGAACGTGCAATCTGATCTGATCTCTTATCTCGCTAACTTGGAATAAAGAACAAAAGATAAAGAGAGAGCCATTGATATTGGATTGGATCCCATGACAGTTCAATTTGGAATGCTGTTTTACAAATGTAGAATGCTGTTTTACAAATGTAGGGGATCCCCATCTTAGATACTAATGATTATAGTATATATTGCCATACCCAATAATCCAAGACATACCTGTTCCCTTAAACTGAATCTTACATGACCACATGCTCGATCATGGTCATATTGTACCTTGTGTCTTTATCATTGGTTCACTTGAAAAGGCACATCTAACTTGAACAATTTCAAGGTCTGAATATTTTTTGTATTTTTATTTTACTTGGAGTATTCTCTTGCATATGATATTTACTATTCTCTGTGTATTTAGTTTCTATGGTAATAGTTTAAATATTTCATATCATTTGCATGCTTTCTTTTTTGGAATGCTTATGCTCTCTCTTCAACTTTTAAACGTCCATTAAAATTTCTCCTCCCAAGCAAGAATTTTTGTTTTGGTCCTCGCTGATTCATTTTTTATCTTTTGCAGGAGAATAGGTTTCTTGTGATGGTCATTCGTGACTTGCTGAATCTCTGTGAAATCACAAAAGGGAAAGACAACAAAGCGGTTATTGCCAGTAACATCATGTATGAATGTGTAGTGCCTGAATTTCTGATAGGTTTAAAGGTTATGCTATGAATGTGATCTCACCTTGCTTGTTGTGATAGGTATGTTGTCGGACAGTATCCAAGGTTTCTCAGGGCTCACTGGAAGTTCTTGAAAACAGTGGTTAATAAGCTGTTTGAGTTCATGCACGAAACACATCCAGGAGTTCAGGTTATTGCATTTGTTTTTGTGGTCTTTTTTATCATTTGTTCTAAGGTTACTTGTATTAAATTATGACATGATTAACTGTTAGATCTCGGTCATGGCCAGAATACTCATTCATTATGTTTATAATGATTGCTGTTATATCCGTGTCAATGGAGTGACAAACACATAGTAGCTACAATTATGTCACAAATGAATGGATCCACAACATCATTTGAAGATTTAATCTTATATACATTAGTTTTTGCTACCTTTTTGAATCATATGCAGCACGATGTGCATATATATA
>JBAKGM010000279.1:1717778-1728794 GCA_037177215.1 Asparagus racemosus
CACGTCTCTCTCTCTCTCTCTCTCTCTCTATATATATATATATATATATATATATATATATATATATCATTTATTTTATTTTTTAATTCTTCTATTCATATTTTCGCTAGTGCTTGCAATGACGTTAAACATGTCTCTGCCAGAGCTCGATTGCTTGTTCTGTCTGCTTTGCTAGTACAAACGTCTTATACGCGTCAACATCTGTCATACTTATGCATTATTTTTGTGTTTAAATCAGGATTCTCTTTTTGTTATGCTTCTAACAAGAGTTTTGTTTTTGGGATTATTTGCTTCTTATGTTTTGATATTTGTGTGGCTACCATTATTATTTAACTAGTTGTGTTTATGTTTCCATGTTTGGTTTCATCTTTTCATTTTCTCTTAGCAGAATTTTAACTTTTTGTTACAGTGATGCTATTTAATATTTATTACTAAACCTTAATGTTTTCTTTTAGTGGAGCATTGTATTGCTTAAATGTTATTTGGAGTTCGTGCTCTATGTCTGATGATATGCTATTTTATGTTATTTTCCTTAGGCATACGTTGTTTCCTTTTCATGAGGTTTTTTCATATTTATGTGTCATGCTAACTGCATTTGTCTGTATTCTTTTCAGGATATGGCTTGTGATACTTTCTTGAAAATTGTTCAGAAATGCAAGCGCAAATTTGTGATCACACAGGTAGCATCTATTTCCTGGTTATATGCTGTAGTTGAACTAAAATTGACCGCAATGCAGTTGAATGCTCTCTTTGCCGCCGTGTATATTCCGGTTGACATACTGATGGTTCATATTAAACACAAATTGTCGCCTTTTGATTTATACCCATTGCCCCTTAAACTTTGCACTGTGTTCACATTGAATTATTCTCCAACAGATGCATGTGCATAGGTTTTTTTTTGCTGCGGTTATGTGCTCATTTAGTTTTTATAAATAAAAAACCTGCTCTTTCTTTTAAAAGCAGAAGCAAGAGTAACAAGCGATGTTAATTTAATTAGCACAACAAAGTTCTCAACAGTGTCTTATGTTTCAGGTTGGTGAGAACGAGCCGTTTGTGTCTGAACTGCTGTCTAGCCTTGCAAATACAGTCGGAGACCTTGAACCTCACCAGATTCATACATTCTATGAGTCGGTAAGAAAGACATCCCTTTCTACTAGAAAAAGTTATACATCATCTTTCCAGATTTAATCGTTTTACTCTTTGTTTCTGCAGGTTGGCCACATGATCCAAGCGGAATCGGAAGCTACAAAGAGGGATGAGTATCTGAAAAGGTTAATGGAACTTCCGAATCAGGTCATACATTCTTCTCTTTTTTTTGGGATGCTATGGTTTACCTTATGCTTATTAGTCATGATGTCATCTCTGAACTTCTTCCTTTATTTTTTGTATCTGTTTTGGTTTTTGTCATTGCTTTAACATCATCTTACTTTCATGTAATCACTTGTCTGACACATCGTTTTGTTCTTCCAGAAATGGGCGGAAATTATTGGAGAAGCCAGCCGAAGTGTTGACATTTTGAAGCAACAAGAGGTTATAAGAACTGTTCTTAATATCTTGCAGGTAACTTGTTTCTATTAAAATGTCATCTGAGCAGCTCAGGATTCTTTTTACTAACTTGTCATTGGTTAAAGGCTGAACGATTTCTTTAGTCATACAAATAGTCACATGGACAAGTCAACTATGTTCTATATCTAGGAAATGTATTATTTTTTTCGCTTATGATGGATTGGGCAGCAAGTCATCTAGTAATAAGTTGACTTGAGAGGAGTATGATTGAATGCTTGATTTGTCCATTGTTTCCTTTGATACCTAAAACTCGCATATCTGTCTGGGATTTTGCATTCTGCATTTTGTATTATAGAAACTCATTCATATTATTATTTTTTGAATCTCGCTTTTGAAGATGACTCAAATGGACTTCTAGTTATTAGAACTTAATTAAAAGGTGGAGAATTGTTGCTTAACAAAAACCCAGGGACATGTTAGTAAATTCGGGACATGTTAGTAAATTCGTTGTTTTGTTATGCTATAGAGGACCCATGTGAGAACTACAATACTAGTTTTTTTAAGAACCAAGGGAGATTTATTTCATTCATTGTCATAGCGTGAAGCTTTTTTAGTTGTTTTGAACTAACCATGAAACTTTTAGCATTTCTTGTTTTCAACCTGATGTTACTTAAAAGTATACATTTGCTTCCGAGTGTTTTTGGTTCTGAATGGATCTAATTAAACAACTGAACTATGTTAATCTACCTGCCTGGACAATACAAAATTAACTGAGCACAGCTAACTTGCATAATATTTTGGTCTCACCATTAAAAAGCTTATCTTGCTACTAGCACATTGTACATTCATGTGGGTTCACGAGATATTATGTTTCACTATTTGATATTTTTAGTCCTTAAGCTGGCTTTCATGTCTTTATTCTTTGTTTGGTATAGCACTTGTGTCCTGTTTTTTTTTATCATACATATATGTCAATACATATATGTCAAGATGGGTTCTAATGCATTATTTGATGATTACAGACGAACACCAGTGTTGCCAGTTCACTTGGGACGTTTTTCTTTCCACAAATATCATTGATATTCTTGGACATGCTTACTGTTTACAGGTGGGTTTTACTAGTAGCATCTCACTGCTGTAAATGTGTGGATCTAAGAAATTTCTCTTGATTAATTTTCTGTTATTTTACAGAATGTACAGTGAGCTTATATCTAGTAGTATAGCCGAAGGGGGGCCTTATGCTTCAAGGACTTCGTTCGTGAAACTTCTGCGGTAAAGCTTAAACTCTGCAAGTTATTTGTGTTCTTGGTTTTTCTTTTTCCTTGAAGATTCTAGGTCCAACTGACCTTTTTGCGTATACAAACAGATCTGTAAAGCGAGAGACTCTCAAGCTAATAGAAACCTTTTTAGACAAGGCTGAGGAGCAGCCCCATATAGGGAAGCAGTTTGTCCCACCAATGATGGATCCTGTCCTCGGTGACTATGCAAGAAATTTGCCTGATGCAAGAGAGTCAGAAGTCTTATCACTATTTGCCACAATAATAAATAAGTATGTCCTGCGTTTCTATGATATTCTTTCTTTCTAGTTTGTCTATACTTTCAGTTAGGCTGTATAATTGTGATCCCTCTGTCAGGACTTTCCCTTTTACTCTGTTAGCAAGATAGTTCACTTCAATTTCTTTTCTGTCTCATGGTACTTTTATGCAATTTTCATTCTAATTCTTTCTTTTTTAATTGTGAAATATCAGCTTTTTTAATTGTGAAATATCAGTTTCACCTTCCAAGGATTTGCTCCCTTAAATTGCATGATCAAATCATCTAGTCTCCATGATTATTTTCTTCCTTTCATTTTTACAACTTATCTGTCGTCAGCAAATCTTTGTTCTCCAGATTAACTGTTTTTAACCTATTGTGTATGTATGTTCTATTTATATGACTGTGTGGTGGGTTTCTAAACTCTATTGTTTGTGATATAATCGATGAACGTACGCATACTCAATCCTGTGTAATCACATTATGGCTGTGTGATTTCTTTTTCTTGCAGTGATCCTGATATTAGTACACAAAGTGACCTGAAAGTACCAGAGTCTCTTGCACTGGTCGTTTTTTCTAATATTGCAGCGCGAGAAGATTGAACAGTAGCTCAGATTCTTTAGTGAAGTTTTTTTCCGTATTTTATGCCTGTGTTTCCTCTGCTGTATGTCTGACTCCACCCCTCCCTCGACAACACAGACAAACATTAAAAAGATATCAAAAGATAAAACGGCACCGAGAACCCACCAGCCATGCACACAGAAAAACACCCATCCGAAAATAGGGAAAAAGAAGCTCCGTGCATGCATGAAACAAAGAATGGAAACATCCAGCATGATTATAATAAGTTCTCACAGATGTTTTATGGTAGTTTCTTTAAACAAGGTTGTGAACACTTTCAAATTATTGTACAATACTGTCTGTAAATTTGCATAATTGGCATGTTAAGATGAATTACAGTTGCATCCTAATTTTTAGTTTACTGTAATGTTACAATTTCTGGTAGCGATATTTCCTGCCACAATTAGTGCAACCGAGTATACATTTGGCGTTCCTTCTGCTTTAGTTCCAGAGTCGTGAGGTAATCATTTTTTCAATTTCCCTGCTTAGAATTGCATTGAATACGTTTCTTGTTCTTGTGGATTCATATAGATATAAAGCTGTAATGATGGAGGACGTACCTCGGATATTCGAAGCTGTTTTCCAGTGCACTCTTGAGGTGAGTGGTAAAGTATTATTGAGCTTTTTTTCTTTCCCCAGTCTCTAAATGACAAGAATATATTTTAATTGCCAGATGATCACCAAGAACTTTGAAGATTATCCTGAGCATCGCCTCAAGTTCTTTTCTCTATTACGAGCAATTGCTACACATTGTTTTCAAGCTTTATATCAATTATCAAGTCAGGTTGGTAACTCCTTTGCTCTGTCTTCCAAATGAATATAGTGCAAACATGTATTCGACAATATCTGTAAATTTGATATGTTTGCCTGGATCACATTTCTGAAATGTAGACCCTTTTTTTGTGGATTAGGGACTTTTTTTTTTTTGTTGATAATGGTGGTGGTGATGATGTTGTATTCTCTGACATGTTTTTTCATTTTTCTTCTCTATCTATTGGTGACCTGCACAGCAATTGAAGCTTGTCATGGACTCTGTCATCTGGGCTTTTCGGCATACTGAAAGGAATATTGCAGAGACTGGTCTTATTCTTTTGTTGGAAATGCTCAAGAATTTCCAGGTCTAGTCTTCATTCTTTCTTGCTTGCCCTTCATGGGAAATTTTCTTTTTCTTACAACTTAGGGACTGCTGCAGGCTTCAGGTTTCTGTAATCAGTTCCACAGGACCTACTTTTTAACAATCGAGCAAGAGATCTTTGCTGTTTTGACGGACACGTTTCACAAACCAGGTTTCAAGCTGCATGTTTTAATTCTGCAGCATCTGTTTTGTCTGGTAAGTTAAACAGTTTCTACCTGCCATTGTTTGTTCCCATCATTTCTTGTGTTCAGAATTTTCACTTAATGGTGAATGCAAGGTTGACTCTGGTTCGTTAACTGAGCCCTTGTGGGATGCTTCCACGGTATCTTTCCCATACCCAAATAATATGGTGTTTGTTCGTGATTACACGATAAAACTTTTGGGATCATCATTCCCAAATATGACTTTAGCAGAGGTAAGTCCAATTTTGCTAGCCGCTTTACTTTCCTTGTTAGTTTTGGGTGAATAATTGTCTCTTCTATTCTTCCAGGTGACACAATTTGTTGATGGGATCTTTACATCAAGAAGTGATCTCCCGACTTTTAAGAATCACATTAGAGATTTTCTTGTACAGTCCAAAGAATTTTCAGCTCAGGTAATTTTTAAAGATACTAAAAGTCAAAATGACCTGCACGTTTGTTATCCTCACTGGTATTCCTCTGTGTGGGTTTTGGTTAAGTGCAACTAACTCAGCTCTGAAGAGTTGAGTTATGGAGGAATACAAGATGTTCTGAGATGTTGAGCTATGTTAATTATTGTCATTGGTAAACAGCTCTCTTAGGATCTCAATTCATTGCTGTTTGAATTTAATTTGCAGGACAATAAAGATCTTTATGCAGAGGAGGCAGCAGCCCAAAAAGAAAGGGAACGCCAAAGGATGCTGTCCATTCCAGGCCTTATTGCCCCGAACGAACTGCAGGATGAGATGGTTGACTCGTAGTGTTGGTGTTCAAGCATCAATCTGACAACCCCTAATTTCAGAAGAATCTTGTTTTGCCCGTATCTTCTAATTCTACAGGGTGCTTCACATCTCCTATGGTGTTTATGCGAAATTTATTGCTAGAGTGCCTGGCTTTATCTTAGATTTTTTTTTTCTTTTTCCCACCTCTTTTCTTTTAGTTTAGTCATTTTTTGCTGAATTTGATGGGGGGGTAGTTTCGGGGAAGATGTTAGAAACCTTTGCTGTTTCAGGAAGCTGTTTTGGACTGCTTGTGATACTTGCTGGCAATTTCTTATGCCTAGTTGAAGTAGCAGCAGTTTCTTGTGGCAGCTAGGGCTCAAATATTTTACCCTGGATGCAGAGATCTTTGGCAACATTTTGATCAGCCATCAGCTGTGTAGTATAGGATTGTTTGTGTTCTATATACCATCCCCTTCCCCAAAACAATAGAATTTTAAAGGATCCGATGTATCTCATTTGCTTGTTAAATATTTGTGTTTTCTAAATTGTATTATGTTTTTTTTAAACTGATGATACTGTTGAAATGGTATTTTTGCTTGTAATCCCGTTCCGTTTATGCATATTTAAGCAGGTTCATAATTGTGCTTTCTTCACATCTTTTTTGGTATGCGAGAAGAACGTCAAGTGAAAATCGAATGAATGAATGGAATGAAAATAATTTAAGAATGAAATGTTCATTCTCATTCTAATGTTTGGATGCGATTAGAGAATAACGTGGGAATTATTATCTTTTTCTTTTTGGTGTTGGAGGCTTGATATGCAATCATGCACGTTTGAAAGTTATTTTAGTTTTTTGTTTCTTATTCAAGTGGGATTGTCCATTTTCTATCATCTCATTGGCAACGCTCAATGAATGAGAAGTGGGGATGGACGTTCTAGCCTTGTGTTTATAAGCATAAATGAGAAGTGAGAATGGGCATTTCATTCCCACCTATTTTCGCATACCAAATGAGGGGTTGCATATGTTTTTCTTTTTTTCTTTCTTCCCCTTTTTAGCATATTCATTGATATAGCGCATGTTTTTAAAATCATCTGGTAAATGTGTCTTCAGTATCCTGGGCGCTTAAATTGTCAGACCCTGTTTTAATTAATAGAACGAAAGTGATGAAGTTTTGTTTCTAGTTTTCGGTTGTATCCTGAGCGCAAGTTGAGCTTATCATCACTTTTTTCGATATTTCTTTTCAGTGAATTCTCAAGTGAGTGCATCGTGTGCGTGTTTTGAAAGATTTCGAGGCAGAAGCTGCAGAAGCCGGGGTTGAACTTTTCGTCATTGCCAGTCCGTCTGTTCGCTTCAGATTGCTAGATTGATAAAATACACGCTTAATTGATAATGGTTCGATTAAACTTAACAATTTGCAAAAGCTATTTCGTTATTTGAAATTAATTTCGTCAGGCATAATGGCCAGCGAAGATGAAGGGGGAAAAAAGAGATATTTTTAAACATAGAAAACGTGTCCATCTTTTCAAATACCTTGCAGAAAAACAAATATTTGTACTTGTCGTGTAGGATTAATATTTATGAATCTACAAAATCACGTTCATCGCACCAACCATATCTCCAATTTTTTACCCCGGTTAAAACGCTAAAATAAAAAGTTAAAAAGACAATGCCATTGTTTATTTTTATGCACAACGAGCTTATCTCAGCTCTAGCCCTGCATACAAGAGGAACTACTCCAGCGATGCATAGTGTGAATAGCTATTTATCCAAAACTCTACAGACTCTCACGAAGACACCCCCTAATTTCCCAATGTCGTGGCTTTCGTTTAAAAACCAAGCAGTGAGAACAAAGTTTGCAGCTTCAAGACCTTGCGTTTGCTCGTGGCGTGACGACAACATTCTCCTCTGCAAATAGTGACTTGATTATGGCTGGGGTCTTCAGGGGGCGTCGCCCAGTCATCCGTGGGTACACATCTTCAAGATAATGATATGAGTGACCAGCTATCATACCCTACATTCAAAATTAACATCGTCAAGTAGTATAGAATGAAAATCCAGTCACTCCAAAATACCACTCGCTACAAGAAAAAACAAAGGCCCGTTATAGATGGATCAATTTTCCGCCCCAATGGAAATTATGACATAAACGAACCTCTATATCTTTCTAATCTTTATGGTAAATGTGGGTTATTCATACGGAACTGCCTTCCAACACTGATTCAACATACACAAATTTATTATAACCCAGGGATAGTTCAACATACTGTATGTCTTACTATCATTATGGGAAATGTTGCTTGATTATGTGGGACTATCTTCTAACATTGATTCGAAAAATTTCTCAAAGCTTTCTAGATGTAGCATACCAGAACATCAACCCAAGGACTGGTTCCAAGCAGAGTAGAAAACCCCAGCAAAACCTGAAAATAAGAGAAACAGAAAATGATTCAGTTGACTTTTAACTCAAAACAAAAACAACATAAGATCTAAAGGTGATATTATATGCAATGGAAAGATGAAAAAAAGGTTGAAAACATGTAGCGTTCTATCTCCAATGAATCATTCCATGAATTTTTACTTTAGTTTCACAAATCACAACAAACGCAATCTAGGCAAAGTGTGCATTCTAATGTTTTGAGTTCATTGGGAATCACCATGAAGCTGCAGTTCTGAAAACAGGCAGATATACTTTTTTTTACTGCCTACTTGAATTTGTCATCTACCATTCCTATTCTTAGATGTAGATATTACGGGTAGGCACCCTAGAACTTCACCTAATTGTCTCTGTATTGAGACGAAAGTAAGGGCTATGCCACGAAAAGGACTACAAATTTTCGTCACGAAGAATGATCACAGAGATGGATAAGAATCAATGTTAAAGACATTTACTGAAGCTATGTTGAACCCAATGATCTCAACAGAAAAAAAACCAAGTTATTGACACCAGATTGACCTAGTACAACCAACAAAATACTCACCCATGGTAGATAGGCTGCAGTAAAAGTGAAGAGGCCCAAGAAACTCATTTGGAGAAAAGGATTGTGCTTGCTCCAGACATAGACCTGAAGGGAAATGTAATGAGACTAAATTCCAGTAAGAGGAAGTAAGGCGTGCATCACTAGCACCATATATGAAGGCGGTTTTATAATAATAAACAATCAGAGAAAATGATTTAATTTAAAGAGAATAATGGGTATCCTTGTCATATAAGAGAATCCCCTCATAGGACATATGATACCCACTAACCTCTAAATTTATAAGTAGAATAAATAAAACAAACATTGTTTCAGAGACTGACCAGCATGAAAGTCAATGAGTTGCTGAGAAATACAATGCTTGCAAACTTCTCTGACACAAAGGGCATCATTCCACCAATTAGAACAATGCCAGTTAAAGCAGCAGCACCAAATAAGAGCATGTAAAAGAAATCTGCAGTCCGTCCCCTGAATGAGTTCTCCTCAAGCAGTTTGCAATATTGAGCAAGGAAAAACATGTGGAATAAGAAGTCGAGGTCTGGCAACAACAACACAAGCTACTCAATGAAAAAGGCATACGGTGCAAAGCAAGATTGAATAAATAAGTAACAGAACTCAAAAGTCAAAACAAAATAGATAAGTAGATAGAAAGATAGACAAAGAATAGTGTGTGGAGACTTAAAAATAGCTGAAACTCTGAAGAAGTATTGTGAAAAAGGGACTGGCACTGCTATAGTTGCTGAATAATTGATGATAAAAAACTGCTTTACAGAGCGAGCCTTCAGTGATAACCATGAAGCAAGAGCGACCAAGAAGATTAAGAACCATAAGTGTTTCAAGGCAAATGGAGCATAAAATCCCCAATATGAGTAACAAGATAGGAAAAGGGAAAATCTTCGTTGGAATATGATTTAAATCACAATTTTGAAAGAAATAATAGATGAAAGATTCAAGGGAAGGATCGTCTGATCGTCTGAAGCTACACATACAGTAAATCTTAGTAAAATATATTACCTGCATGCACTTTCTTCTAGTTGTAATTAGCAAGAAGGAGA
Organism: Asparagus racemosus; assembly: GCA_037177215.1. NCBI lineage: Eukaryota > Viridiplantae > Streptophyta > Magnoliopsida > Asparagales > Asparagaceae > Asparagus > Asparagus racemosus. Next base: position 1,727,506 of record JBAKGM010000279.1, read on the forward strand.
ATAATGAGCTTCCAAAACTTAGACATAGGTATGTTCTAAACTATGATTTAGTATTTTCGAGAGATTTGATTATAACTAAGCTTGTTAAATTTTTTTCATTATATTTTTCTACTTACAAAGAAAAGAGGCTACTCAAGCAAGAAAGAACAACTGGGTTCTCAGTTATGAAATCTAAATCGAATTTTCAGAGATATAGCTCCTCATCTTGTCTTTTTCCCATATAATCAGGATTCAAACCTCAGACCATATCATTTACTGTAAACAATACAAAATTGAATCTTTGAAATTTCGGAGCATAGATTTTCATAACTAGAAACTATAAAGTAAAAGGCTCGATTTTACCAATTCTCCGGAAGTACAGGAAGTTCGTGATGAGCCGCCAGATCTCCCACTGCTGAACTACAAGATTTGTATTTAGATACAAATTATGCGGAGATATAATCTGCATTCATAAATCAATCCACATCATGACCATCAACAATTGCTCAAATTTTAACACAAAAGGCAATATCACATCCACGCACACATAAGCAAAATATTTCTTTTTTACAAGAAAAAAAATCTTTTATTAAAAAAACACCACGAATATTTAAGTGTAACAGATTTTAACCTCAAATCATCCTATTTCTAATTTACACCCTCTAATTTCGGGAAAAAAATATTTTAAAAATACCTCAAGAGAGCAACCGACGCTGGTGATTACAGCGGCGGTGAGATACGAGCGCGTGATGATGGGCATCTGCTTGTACCATTCCTCCACAGCTTGCGCCATTTTCCCCCAAAAGCGAAACCCTAGCCCTAATTACTCCAATAAACGACGAAATCGAAAATCTCAAAACGAGCTTCAATCTCCGCTAAGATCGATACGAGGACCGCTAACCCTAATAACCCTAATTTGAACGAAGGTCGATCGTGAGAGCGGAAATTTCTGTAGACAGAGGAGGCGAATGTGGGTTGAAAATTTTTGTGGGCGAGCCTTTTTAGCGCGCGATTAGCTCCGCCACGTCAGAATGAATCATCGTTGAGGGAATTGACCTATCAGTTTCTGACACGTAAGACTCTATTTTCAGGATTTTATTAAACTTTACTGGTCCTCTGAAGGGCATCGATTTTCGAGACGAGTCCCTCAAATCTTACATATTGTTATGCAGCCCCTCAAAAAACCTTATTGGTTACTAGAGATTTAGCACGTGCAAATGCACGTGATATGAAAAAAGTTTGGGAAAATTGTGTTAAGGCCCCAAAAGTAAAAAGTTAATGTGACCCAGCCCCTTTGACTTTTTCTCATG
>JBAKGM010000279.1:1731644-1753560 GCA_037177215.1 Asparagus racemosus
TATTAGAGTCCACATTCGAATTCGATAATTTTAAACAAATACAAATACGAACACCTTAGTATTCGATTCGATTCGATTGTTTACCACCCCTAATTGTATTGCTGCTATTGACTATTTGTATGTTTTCAGGGATAACTTTTTGTGGGGGTTGGCCCGGGGGGGGGTGATGGGACTTATGGCCTTATTTTCCTCTTGGGCGGGTTAATTTATAAGCTTTTTTTTTCAATTTGCTAGTTTTGATTATTTATCTCAAATATCGAATTGAGCAAAAAATTACTGTTCCATTATGCTCAATTTCAGGAAAGGGTGGTGTAACACATAACTTGCTAGATGATATCCACAACCACTGGAGGAGAGCTGAAGCTGTGAGAATTAAGTGTCTTGGAGTACCAACTCTTGACATGGACAACATTTGCTTCCACCTCGAGGTAGCAATACCGGGTATATGAAGACTATATCCTGAAAATGTTTTCTATCCATCGCCTACACTACTGGAGCCTAGTTCTTATAATGTGTGACTCGTTATCAGGATAAAACAGGTGGAAAAATCATTTATCAGAAAATTAATATTCTACTTTTTTATCGTGGTCGAAACTATGATCCTAAACAAAGGCCTGTCATTCCTTTGATGCTATGGAAACCATTGGCACCGATTTATCCAAGGCTGGTTAAAAATGTAGCTGATGGTCTGACCTATGAGGAGACAAAGGAATTGAGAAATAGAGGCTTAAACTCTCCGGCTTTGATGAAGCTTAGTAAGTTTCTCTGATGCCTGCTGTTAAATATTCTTAAATAGCTCCTTCGCCCTTTTAGCCTTGAAAAGTTTTCCTATAATAATATTATCAGTATCTTGTCAGTCGCTTTATTCGTCTCCTTGATTAACAACAAATTGATTCTTTTTTTTATCCATGTAGCAAGGAATGGTGTATATGTCAATGTGGTGCAGAGAGTCAGGGAGGCCTTCGAATCAGTGGAGGTTGTAAGGCTAGACTGTTCCCATGTTGAAACTAGTGACTGCAAGAAAATTGGCGTGAAGCTCAGAGTACGTACACTGTGCACATATGACAATTTTAGCGGTTATTCGTTCCATTGCTGAGTTTTTCTCTAGGGTTAATTGTGGATAGACCTCCTGTACTATAGCCCAATTGCGGACAGGCCCCCTGTAGTTCTATTGGCGCGGATAGACTACCCAGTACATTGCCCATGTTCAGATAGAACCCGAGTGATTATTTTATTTTATTTTTGCTCTCAAAAGAGTCAGTAAAAAAAGTTCGTTTAGGGGTTCTATCTGCACCAATAGAACTAGAAGTGGTATGTCCGCGATTGGCTATAATACAGGGGATCCATCCGCAAGTAACCTTTTTTCAGTGGTATTTGTTTTGTTAGCAATTGAAGTTTTCAATAGAAAGGATACCTGTGTAGATTTTCAATTCTCAGCTTCTGTCGGCTTTTTAACTCGTTGCAGGATTTGGTGCCTTGCGTTCCTCTGCTGTTTAAAGACGGTCAGATTGTAATCTGGAGGGGCAAGGATAGTCAAGATATAAACCAGTGCAACTCTTGTGTCGGTGATGTCGGCTGAATAGAAATAAACTGAAGACAAGACAATCTCTATAATGAGTCGCTGTGGATGAGAATCATTAGAACTGGAGATCGATTAATTTATACGGCGTAGAGTGATGTTTCGTCTATAAACGAAGCACTTTTGCTTTGTGAATCGAGGTGGTTGAGATTTCCGACGAGCAGTGTTTCCGACTGCCAGCAATTGTCCATGAACAATTGCTTGTACTAGATTTTCGGAAGAATATTACATATTGATTGTGTTTACCATGTTGAAGTGATAATATTTCATCTTCTTTTAAAGGAGCTTTGAGATGCACAAGCATTTGTAACTTACTGAAGAGCGAACTTATCTATTATGCGTATATGCTTATTTGTCGAAAACTGATCAAGGTGTCTTGCAATATCCACTACTTACAAGCTCCGCTAATACACTAACGAAAAGCATTACTGCGTCACTCCGCAAACCAACACCTAAGCAGAAAAACCCGGCAATCTACTAGCTAGACTGAATTAAGCCAAACATATACAGCTCGGATTTTGTAACTAACAGCTTGTTTGGATCGAGGTGAATGAGGGTGAAGGGAAGGTAGGGGAATACTTCAGCTTGTTTGGGAACACTTAAAAGGTGAAGTTTTCACCCTCATTCACTTTGATTCACCCCCAAATAGTGTGAAATTTGTTACACCTCAAATTGGGGTGTAACTAAGGAGAAGGGAAGTTAGGGGAATTGTTACCGTACCTTCCCTTCACCCCCGTGAAATCCAAACAAGCCCTAAAAGTACATTATGACTGCAAAATAACACCAACCACAATTGCCACAAGAGCTAACATATGATTTCCATAAAATTGCTACAGAACTGTCCATACTTATAATTGCAGTCAAAAATGGCAGAAAGGCACCATAAGTCTTAGCATGTAAAGATGTCGCACGCTAGGAAGACAATGCTATACTCTCAAAATATTCAAATTCATAGGAGAAACACTAAGTCAATTACAATGTGCAGCCAAAAAATTTACAAGACAATGAAGATTTGAAGTGCAACACTGCTTTGTCACGGCAAGGAATTGATAGTCAGCATGCACAGATTCAAGAGCTGACTCAGCCCTTCACATATTTGTCAACATATGCCTGCATAAAAGAGAAAATTTTAATCATTACCGAGAATATCGAAAACTTAAAACATTTCTCACAAACCAGTAAGTCCAACCAGTATAATTAGATGCGAAATGCAAGCAAGAACCAAGTCACAAAAATCAGCTGCTCAGATATCATAACAAATGGTTTGGCAAATTTGTGACAAATATCAATTAGAATTAAACAAAAATATATCAATTTTGAAATGATTGACATTTAAATATTCTACTTCAAACAAGTGTTAAGAAAAACAGCCAGCTAATGAAAATAAGACAGGCAACAACAAGCAATACTGAGGACACTACATGAGTAAAATTAAAGAATAAGTAAAAACATCCACCTATGTAATTAGTTAACAAATATCTTCGTACTCCGATAGTTTGGAAACAAATCCTATATATCTAATGATAAAATGGAATATATGAGACCGTAAAAATTGATTATGATAAATTTTGATATTGAGCAGAAGCAAGTAGGGACATGCTACCAAAAGGTTTACATAATTTGATATCCCGTGAATCCTTATTACATACTGAATTGGAAAACAGTCAATTAATGATATTTCTCTAGCATCAATGAGTCAAACTACAGCCTTTTCATTTCCTTTTATTGCCTTCATGATTATACTCTCTCCTGCAAACTAAACGAATTATTTTGTTTCCAACATCTAACTTTCAGTATCTTACGCGTTCGATTGTGCATGTAGCTTTGATGTAACACTAATGGGCAATCTGAAGCAAAACTTGCAGATGAGCTGCGGGTGGGGTGGGGTAGAAGTGGTTCTGTAAGTTTGGTTGAACTTCCAACCTTTACTACCCTTTTTTCTGGAAAATCGATTCTCAAATGGAAGGGAAAAAAAAAGAAGAAGATTTATTGATTGCATCTTTAGATCAAAAGATATCAGTTGGAGTATACAATCAGTCTAATAACATCAGTAAAAATTCCCAGACCTTTCACGGGAAAACTCACGAGTTACCTGAAAAAAGTAGTGGGATAAACAATTCTCTGCCGAAAATTAGCATATAAAGTGTTGCTAGGAGAATAATTCAGTTACAGATCCAAACTAGACCATAACTAAGCAGCAGGCAAAAAAACACTAGATAACAGTTACCTGTACAAGTTTTGTGAGCTTTGCTTTAGAGTGTGCCAGATAAATGTCAATTTTCTCTTGAGTCTGAGGAATGTTCTGACTCTGCATTGCACCGGTCACCTTCTCTACTGCTTTCTTCACAATGGTCTTGTGAGCTTCCTTGCTCAAGTGTCCTTCCTTCCAACTGGGCTTCAGTACTTCCTTCACAAACTCCACAAGAGCGCACTTAAACATTCGCATTCCCTTCGCATCTTTGCTTTGTTTACTCTCTCCATCTTTCTGAACTTCAGCCTCCATATCCTCAACCCTTTCTTTCTTGTTATGGACAGCCTCAGTTTCATTCACTTCTTTGGCGGCAGTATCCACAATTCCTTGCATCACTTCTATCTCCACATCAACACTTTTGATAGGAGGAATTATGCTATTAGTATTGGTTACTGCCTCTTCTACTGCATGGCCCTTTTGCACAACACCAGCGGGCAGATTTTTGGTGTCTTGATTGACTGGCTCCATGTTTCCAGATGTTGGATTGGTAAAAGAACCTTGATTTGGCTGAACAAGTGGTAACACCCCAGTAGAAATTTGGGAGTTCAGACCACCAGTGCCCCCAAAGAAATGAGCTAAAGATGCTGAAAGGTTTGTTATTTGAGCAGCCTGCTCACTGGTCACAACCTTCTGGGTGATGGAAGCATCAGAATTTAGTTGTGAAGGTTGTTCTGATGCATCTGCTCTTTTGAGCAGTTGTTCATTTGAGTTGAAGTTTTCTAGGTGCAGAGATTGAGAGGCCACATTCTGATTCTGCCCACTAAAGTTCAAGTTTAGTTGGTTTTGTCCACTGAGGGGAGCTAAAGGAGGATTCTGCTGAATTTGCCCGGTGAGATTAAAGTTCTGTTGATTCTGTCCAGTATGAGGAGGCAGAGGGAGGTTGTAGTTCTGTTGGCCCATTGTGATGTTAGATGGCGGAAGAACCGGCAAATTCTGCATGGGAACACTAAAATTTGAAGGGGCTTGAGGGACAATGAATAGACCCCCCTGGCCATTTTGAGGCATAGAAAAGGCAGCTTGTTGCATTTGCACATTTAAAGGCATTGGAGGAAGTAACTGCTGAAATGGGACATTTGGAATGAACCCCTGTGCATGTGTAGGCTGACCAGAACTATGCTGGTTTTGCCCAACTTGTCCAAAGTTCTGTACGGGAACAGAAGCAACGTGAAGCGGATTGCTAGCTTTCTGTGGTTGATTTTGACGTATATTGCTTTCAGGAACTTGAGGTTGGGAATGCTGAGGTTTTAACATGGAATCCTCCACCTTAGAACCATTGTCATTACCCATCCACTTGGAAGACTTGGTTATCTCAATCACAGCAGACTGATCTCCCTGATTCCGACTATTCCGTGATGAATTTCTTACATCAATATCCTTACTATAGCTTGAACTATCATCATGTACCCCGACACCATGATGAGAAAACCTGCAACCTTCGCCACGGCGACAGCAACCTTCAGCAAAGAACTTGCAGGGTGTATCAGTGACTGGCCTACGAGGAGGATCACGCCTCTCATCATCCCTTCTATCATGAGTTTGTGCTCTAGGTTCATCTCTTACATCCCGTTCTCTGTCATGGGAGGCTTCGTGATGAGCATACCGGCACTCTGAGCCCCTACGGCATCTACCCATCATGAAATCATAACACCTAGTAGTACGGCTGTCACTCCTGGAGAATCTATCACGTGGATAATTCTGAGGCTCTCTGGCATTTATCCGTCCCCTCTCAGCTCTGCTTTCTCTACTGTCTGATATGCCACTGTCATAATTTCTGTTGGGTTGCCTTCGACTGCTATCCTCATGAAGGAACCTGCAATCGCTGCCCCTTTGGCACCGTCCTGCTGCAAAATCTCTACATGGTACAGGGGGTCCACTACCCATTCCACCTCTTCCTGACCACCTCTCAGGGCCTCGCCTTGAACCATAGGGGCTCCTGCTCCTGCTTCTGCTCCTGTATGTTACATCAAAAACGTTAGACAGGTGGAGAATCAAAACTAGTAGGATATTGTCTGTTTGTGTTCTAGTCTTCATTGGAACTTCAGATTGCTAAATCAAAGTAGTGTGTGACGAGTTGGGAAATAACAAAAAATGTCAAAAATGGGAACATTTCATAAATGAATTGAGAAAGATTTCAGAAGCTGGCTTTGCTCACCTCCCAGGTCCCCGCCTATAACCATAGGAAGGGCTCCGGCTCCTACTCCAACTTCTACTTCTGCTCCTCTTCCTGCTCCTGCTCCTGCTCCTGCTCCTACTCCTAAATGTTGCAACCAAACATCACACAAGATTAACCAGACTGGATATTGCTTTTCTGCACACAATATTGGATGACATGTAAAATGTGCATGTGGTGTTGAAGTACAATAACTTTAATGTGTTAGGCACATTGGACTGGTTTGATGATGGATGCCAAGATTTTCGTTCTCCTCACAGATCTTTTTCCCCCATTGATTTACGTTCATCAAGCTTCTTCTCTCTCTTCTGGAGAAAGGACTTGACAAAGATTTCACATAAATACTAATCCCATTCGGGGCATATAGCGAAATCTGGGGATAAATTATTTTCCAATGAAAATTGATCACAAATGTTTAAAAATTGTCAGAACTCTAGATATAGAAGTCAACCAACTTAAAATACTGATAATTAATACTCTAGATATGGAAGTTCAATTACTTTAAAAATTGACAACAGATAACGAAGAAGCTAGACCGGCAAGGACGTGGTGCTTTGCAATGAAACAAAAAAGATGCAATACCAACAACTTGTTCCCCACAGAAATGAGTATGCCAACAAGGAGTTTGATCATAATTGATGCTTGAGTATTTTAGCACAATGTTAAAGTCAAATACCTGTATGACCTGCCCCAGCTTCTTTTTGGTGAGATAGGACTCCTTTTCCTCTTTGCATCACGGGATGGAGATAGGCTTTCATGACGATTCTCCTCAAGAGATTCATTCCATCTGTCTCCTGTTCTGTTGAAATCATCATCCTTTGCAGTAGTGCGGTTCACAGATGATGGTTCTCTGTATGAATGCTTCATATAATCTCCATCACCAGCATAAATGTCAGGGATCTTTGGAAAACGAGGACTTGGAGAGCGAGTGTTAGATAATCTAACATTGTCATCTTCCCTCTTTGCATCATGAGATGGAGATAGGCTTTTACGATGATCCTGCTCGAGCGATTGATCCCATATGTCTCCTGTTCTGTTGAAATCCCGGTCCTTCTCAGTAGTGTAGTTCACAGACAATGATTCCCTGTATGAATTCTTTGTATAATTTCCATCATCAGCATCCATGTCAGGGAGCTTTGGAAAATGAGGACTTGGAGAGCGGGTGTTAGCTAATCCAACATTGCAATCTTCCCTATGTAACCATCCTGTAAGTTTATCTTCTTCATAGTCTTCATTATTTGTCTTAGAAGAATCAGATTTCAATTCAGATGGCAGAGAGGAAGTGTTGGCATATACTTTTGAAGAATTCCAGTCTAGGTCTGGTACACCACCATTATCGGCTTTTATAGAAGTTTCAGCTTCTTCATTAGGAATTTGGGGGTCTGCCAGCATATCCCACTTCGATGTCCGTCTTCTCGGAATTTCTGTCATTTTCTTTTCTCTAACAGACCAACGTTGAAAAAAATTGAAGGTTGATGTATTTTCAGGAGGCTACGGATGCCTTCTCTCTGTGGTTTTTCTTTCAGATCATTAAGAACTGCTCTGCAAGAATTCAGAACACAACAATACCAACATTCAGGTTTCATAACCAAAAATTACATAAATAAACTTCTAAAATTGAAAATAGATCCAACTCAGAAAGTTCTTAGAGATAAAACCACAGAAAGTTCTTAGAGATAAAACAGATGCTTGAGTGTAGGCAAGGTCACAAGAATACATGTGACCTCAAATTATTCACTTAAGTCACTGTATTTAACAGGTGAAAGCGACAAATACAAAAAAGAATGAGGGGAAAGTAACTTGACCACTGATTATGCACAAAAAGGACGAAGAATAAATACCCTAGCAAATATCAGCACCACCGAATACCGCATTGAAAAACATGTGCTTCACTGCTATGCCTTTTAGCTGCATTCTATCTGGACCAAGAGCCACACCAAACAAGGGATCTTTGATTTCTTGGGGCTAGTTATCAACAGCCTGGAATGAGCAGTAGGATTCAATGGTAAAATCAGGGAGTTTTGGTGGTTCCCGTGTATAACAGTTTTGACTTCCTGATCCATTTCAGGAAAGTTGAATTGTGCTAGAAGTGACTGGAGAGGCGAATTCTTCTAATACTACAGGACAAGACTTACAATTAAATTAATATATCTAGGGCTTAAATCTGGTAATATAGCAATATGTTTCTTTCTTTCAGGACACAATTTTTGGCATGATAGAACTTAAAGTTTCCAAGTCATGCAGGTGCGATTTTAGAAATTTCATAAGTGACAGAATGAAAAGACAAATTTCAGAGTTCAAAAAATGACAAACCCCGCCCAAATCAGTCTTCTTACAGTTTGGTGGTTTGCAAGAGCATGTTTCTTCTTTACTTTGAACATTCATTTCTTACAAGACAGGCGTATTGGGTCTATATTTGTCATATAGTTGCTCTTTACACCTCCATAAAGTCATGCATCATATTGTCATAGATAGCATTCAAGCCCCACATAATACGCAGATTTGAACAATTTAGGGATTGCCCGATCAGTCCCGTCTAACAGGAGAAGCTTTCCTAAACCCAAAAGGTAGTGCTTTTGAAGATTGAAAAGGCCCACAGACTAGACACAAGGAAAGGGTAGGTTGAAAGTCTTTGAGAGAGATTTTGATGCAGAAACCTCTACTCTAACCGTGATTTTACTTAGCTTTTGTGACTTCCTACTGATTGAAACAGCGCAACAGAAAAGAAAGCATAATGTGAATATCATACCCATAACTTTCATGGGTAGATGTGTTGCCATTCTCCACATTGGCCAAATCCGACAGCTATAGGCAGAATCTACACTAATTACTCATTTCAGATTGGACATAGACAGAAGTATCTAGCCAGTATCTGATTATTCACAGCCTTATCCTCCTTCACAAGTCAGCCAGGTTACGTGTTGCCATAATTGCTAACTCAAATCTTATACTAGAAACCGAAGAATCTCTTGGTCTCTTGATTCTCTTCCTCTTCTTTCAATTGGTAAAAGTGAGATTCATCTTCTCAAGCATAGTCATCCCAGATAACTTTAGAAATCTCAGAAACTTGTTAAAAAGTTTCCAGTATTCATCACCTTGCCATCTTCAACTTGTGCAAGTTATAGACTCCTAGTTTAATGATATGGCCACCCATAATTAAGGATTCACTGGTCAAACACCTAGCTTCAATGCAAACTCTGCACAAGACACTAATTTAACTTTGACATGCATGTGAACATAACATATTTATTGCTGAAAATAGGCTTTCTACATAGGTATTATTTCTGTATTCAAAGATCATTTGCCTTCTGGTTCCTATCAGACAGTCACTATTAAGAGGTGGTGTCTGGACACAAATTACTAATCGTCAAAAATCTTCCAATAACTTTGCAGTACTTCACAGTGCGCGGTGAAACTATTAGAATCAAACATGTGACCATGCTGTGAGCAGTTCTTCATCATAAGATCATTAGAAAGGTTATTTGAGGTGTCCTAATCCTGCATTTAGATGTCCTATTCCTAGGATGTCCTGCATACTGTTTAATCATGATGGTACTCTTTAAACTAATATGTAAACATAATGAATATGACATTAGGCATAAGCCAACATGTCATATGCCTATGTATTGCTATCAGTAACTTGATGAGGTTGATACTTCATACGAGGACCAGCAAAGGAATGGTTTATGACTCACTCACTTTTGATGACAACCTTCATGCACATAATAGATAGGAGTATCATATTCACTTCCAGTTTAATGATACCTGAATTAACTTTCCATAAATCATCAAGATCCAAATAACAAAATACCATGATGAAAAAAGTCTTTATTAATAATTAATGTTCTTCATGGACATACCGCAACTGTTTTACAGCAAAATGGGCAAGCAGTACCCACGTAACAAATAAAAAAAAATTTACAGAATAGTCACTCTAGTTAATGAGCTTCCATAATTTAGCAAAGAAGCAACTCAATCACTTCTCCCCCAAAGAGTTGTAGCAGCCTTGCTGCATGTCAATTCCTATATGTACATTTTGCAATGCTTGCATTTTGCTTTCTTCTGCAAGGTATCAGCTATTCAAAACCATCTTCACTTTTGAAGTTGCTGATCAGCTTCCACGTGTCATTACTATTTATGCAGGATGGATTGGATAAAACATCAAACTCAACCGTTCCACTTAAAAAATGTGAATCGTCTTTATGCGTCATTATTGCAATTCCTGCAACCAAGGAATCCTACTTCCACACTACTTCCTGCTCATGAAAGTTCAATATAAAGTCAAACCCAACTCTATCAAAATGCATAAGGCCCATCAATTATTCTTGTTGCTATTCAAATTTTTTTCCAGCAGAATATCGCCGCTGACAGCTTGGGAAGGGAATTTCATGAGTACCTCCCTTGTGCTTCCGTTAAAAATTTTGCATAAGTGCTTGCAGAGATTTTGTCCTCTGGCATTACTACATTTGGAAATTGCTAGCTAATAGTTACTCATTCTTTCTCATTCTTTCTAATCGAATTGCAACGATCTTGCATAAGTGCAATCTACAAATCCACCAAATCCTGCATGTGAGAAGAAAGATAGCTCCATCAGCCCTAGAGAAATCCCTATGGAAATCAGATCATTATGTTTCCTTGGTTGCTACTATAAAGACCATTACATCCCTGTAGGTGGAACAGAGTTGGACATTAGGTGAATTGAAATTTTGGGCATACTTTCTCTTTGGGGCTCTTCGTGTGGGATATGGCAGCTGATGTAGATATACAATTATGCTCCAGAAATTTTAGCCATCAATTTATTTAAGATGAGATTTTATGAATTTTGGTAATACTACATTTAGTTTGAAGTTACAATTTATGATTTGTTGTTATGGCTTCTCCTCAAAAAGACTGAAGCAGGATGACTAAATGCTTCTAATCTTAGCCAAAATTATGGCAGATTAGAATCAGAGAATTAAATATCATGCAACGATCCTACTATAGTGGAAAAAATCAAAAACACATCATGTCATCACACAAACCATCAGAAAGTTTGTGTGGAAGGTTTAAGCAAATAGAAAAAGGAACTCCAATGACATATTTACAAGCACAAAAGTAGACTGACATGTAAATCATATACAATCTAGTCGTAGTACATCATCATCATCAAAAACTAATTTTCATGGCTAACTAAGCTTTAGAATTTAAGTTCAAATTTCCATATACTTTAGAACTGAACTTAAGATTTCCATCATAGTTTGCTCCAAACCACCTATAAAACCAGCAAGCTAATATTTATAAATTATCGCTCCGGCATATAAAATTATTAAGAAATTAACATCATAATTATCATCCATACACTTTATTTTAAAGCATAGTTTCTATGAAGTTATATGTTGCTTCTTTAAACTTGTGAAGTTACAAGTTACTGAAATGGTGCTTCAAGGACTTAACAACTTTAATTTCTGAAGTTACATCTTGCAGCTTTTAAAAAAATAGTTTGATTATAACATGTGCCTTGAGGTTATTGTATTGTATTGGTTCATTAAAAAATATACTATGTTTATACAACGTTTAATTCATTTCTTATAGATGAGAAACTTTAAAAAACAAAATCATACTAACAAAGATTTGCAGGGTCAAATATTCCAAGGTTTAATTGCTATATATCTATGGACATTCGTATACACATTAGAGGTTCCTCAGGTTTTAGCATTGCACCAAGGTTGACACTTCACCAGCTAACATCTGATTCTTTTTCCTTTCTCTTGTTTTGCATTTTACCTAGTTCTAAATGAACCTAGAACTACCCACAGCTCACTCTGTCCCTTGTCCTTCAGCCACTGTTCCAGTCAACAGTTGATTGAGGTCCATAGAACCCACCTTCAGCTCAAACATGGCTCACAAATTCGGATAGCCAACTTGCAAATAAATAAATAATACCGGACTCTGAAGCCTATGATTTTAACACGAACTTTTGACAGCAACATACCTTGCTTATTCAATAAACATTTTAGAACGTTGGAACTTTGAATAAATTTCTTCAAACAAAACTTGTGACAATAAAGTATTCAAATTTCATATGATAAGTTGAGGGGCCAATAGCCCATATTAGTCTGATGAATGGAATTGGAGTCTTCTAATAAGGTCAACTTTAAAGTTCATATTCATGTCGCGTATAGCGTACGCTGAATTTTATTTCTCAACCCTTGTACTGATAGGTTACATCTAGTCCTATAGGATGCTCTTTACATATGTTACTTAGATTTCTATTTGTGAGGAAAATTCACTGATGGGAACAGGGTAAAGCCAACATTTATTGTAGTACTTCAGAAGCTTCTTTCTGCAATTTTTCTAAACCAGATGTACAATCTGAGAGAAGAATTGCCAAATTATCTGACCAATTCCAAAAACTAATCTGATAATTTGTATTCTTCTACATCTTCCCAACTACACTAATTTCATTCATCTAAAATTCCCAAAACAACTACTCTCTAGTCTCAGAAAATGATGTAAAAAACTGAAAATGATTTTATATACACCTAATGCACTCAAGCTGAACAGTATATTTTAACAAAATGGTTTAGATCTACCAAATGCCGGACATTATCTAAAGGATTAAGTTAGGAGTTAAACCAATATCTACAGATGTATCCGAGCTACATGCTTCATTAACTTATAAGAAAGGGAGTAATATAAAATGCACTACACATTATCTGTCAAAAAAATTTAGGCAGAAAGGTAGTTCAATTTCATGAATGGTCGAGGCAATTAAAAGAAGCCAAGCCCATCCCAAAGAAAGAGTATATTTCTTCAAGAGAACGTTATAGGAAAACATTTTCAAATTTAATGTGCCAAGTAAATCAAAGGACAAATAACCCAAATCAGTGCCTTCAATGGATAGACTTGGTATAAAATCTACTTTTATACACGTATGCATGTCACATGTACCTTAAGTTGTACTTTCTTTCAATGTTTGCATATATCCTTCTCTTCTAGTCCTATACGATGTCCTTTAGTTAAATTAAATGGAGTTTTCATTGTGTGGGAGGTTGGGTGTTATGCACGTACTAAGAACAAAACTTACAGTAGTCCTTCACAAGCTTCCATTATAGTTTTCTAAGTCAGGATATTTAATTCCAGGAAAGAATCCCTGAATCCTGAGACTATTTCCAAAATCTGATGCATCGTATTTTTCCACATATTATCTACTACACTGCATCTGCCTAAAACTCCCAGGACACTTCAAGCTTTGCCCCGTTTCAGAGAATGATATAGTAAACAAAGGATGATTTTAGAAAGTTTTGAATAATCAATATAAAACACTGTATTTTAACAAAGTACTTCGCATCAATTGAATGTCAAACCACATCTAAGGGTTTAAAATGGAAGTTAGGACAATCCAATAACCAAGCTTCATGCACCATAGAATTATAAGAGAGGAATAGTACATAATGCATAGCATATCTTTTAGTCCAAGTTCATGATAATTTTCTGAAGTCCAGCCTAAATAATGCGGCCAAATTTCTCATATTAATCAACTAAAATCTAGTTCCTACAAACTAAAAATGATGGCTAAAGTAAATTATTCAGAATTTATCCAGGTTCAGCTACAAGACACTAAATAAGCATTACAACACAACAAGACAACAACTTTCTAGCAATCTCATTTAAATGCAATCCAGATCAAGAAACAAATAAAACAAAAGAGGGAATCAAGGCAACCAACCTCAGATCAACTCAGCACCATCATCAGCACAATCTTTTCAACATTCATCCAATTCTTTGAATCCTTCGTGTCTTCATTCTAAACAAGTAACACAGGAAGATAAACCCTTTAATTTCTCTCAAAAAGAGAAACCCTAAGATTCAAGAAACGGAATTGAAACTACACGAAACAGTGATCAAATCAATAACCCTCAAAGTTTTACACAGTCAGATTGGTACCTGCTCGCCTCTGGGAAATCAAAGATTGCAGCTTTTTTTTCCCCTCTCTCAGAAACCCTAGAAACCTTTTTGATATGATCGAGAGATTTTAGTAAAATAAAAGGAAAGACCTCGAGCTAAAATAGGATAAGATATTATATTGTCGTGCACTGTATTATGGTGTGCAAGCAATCTCGACCGTTGGTTCAAATCATTTAGAATCGTGCGCGTTTGTGATCCTTTGACTTCACTGGGTTCTAACAATAGCGTGAATTAATAATTTGTAAGTATTTTAAAGGGTTAATTGCACTTAAATAACCAATTTTCACTTAAAATGATCCCAGTTGTAAAACATTTCTCTTAAAACCTAAAGCTACGTTTGGTAACCAGGGTATTTATGGCGTTTCTGTTTTGTTTCTGCTAAAAAAGAAACAGTCGGATCCGTTTTTCTATGCTAAAACACAACCAGCCCCAAATTTCAACGGTTTTCTCAAAACAACAAAAAGTTATTTTAAACCTAGGGTTTTAGTTTCCACCAAACTATCGACCCCCAACTTCAAAACCTATTCTCCACACCCTCTCCAGATCGTCGTCGCCTCGC
This sequence comes from Asparagus racemosus, assembly GCA_037177215.1. Lineage (NCBI taxonomy): Eukaryota > Viridiplantae > Streptophyta > Magnoliopsida > Asparagales > Asparagaceae > Asparagus > Asparagus racemosus. Next base: position 1,746,151 of record JBAKGM010000279.1, read on the forward strand.
TGCCAGGAAGTCGCTGTCACCGTCGCCGCCGTCATCTCATCCAACTTGATCGCGGCCGCCAGCGCTACCACAAACTGATCGTCGTTGTTGTCGTCGCCTTCTCCCAGTAGATCGCCTCCACTATTGCTCCTAGGAAGTCACTGTCGCTGTCGCCGTTGCCATCTCCTCCCAGCAGATCGCTGCCGCCATCGTTACGACGAGTCGATGACCGCCGCCAACCTCGTTTTTTGTCAAATCTCTGTCGAAAGGTAACTCCTCTTGTCCCATTATTCTATTTTATCTTTGATTAATTACTTCTGCAAAGATGGGTCTTTTTTATTAATCAACATCATGAATCAATGAGAAGGATTTTTTTGGGGGATGAAACTAACAAACACAGAAAGATGATGCATTTTATTCTTGAGACGACTAGTTTCCAACCCTTTTCATTTTAAGTGTGACCATCTTTGTGAATTTGGTTGACTTTCTGGTTTCGCCGATAATGGTGGCGGCAGTGATGGTAGCGGCGGGAAGGATATCAGTGTTGATAAGGATTGGAGCTACTGTTTTAGGATATTTGAAAAACACTTTTAAAAACCACAAAGGTGTTTCGAAAACACTTTAGGAGAAAAAACACAACACCAAGGTGTTTTTCTTGAAACACACAACAAGAAAAACACCTTGATAGCCAAACAAAGCCTAAAAGTTTAAAAGGTTGCAAGTCGATGCCCTAAAGTTCCAAAATATTGCACGTTGATGTCCTCTATTAGTGAGCTGTTAGAATATTCCATGAATATTCTCATGTGATTTATCACATGATATTCTACTGCGTTTCTATACACCTTAAGTCCATTTAATTTACAATTAAATCACCCTAACCCTTTTCATCTAATTTTCTCTCAAATTTCATATTCTCTCCTCCACCTCCCCAATTTCTTTGAAAACCGAACTTAATTTGCACAAATTCAACCTATTTTTGTAAAGAGTTTGAGAGTAATTTACCTTAAGATGAAACTCCCCTATGCTAATTTATCTTAAGAGTTTGAAAAAGAATTTTCCTTAATAGGCAGGGTGGGGTGTGGGGGGAATTTTCATCCTTTAGGAAAATGGTAACGGTGCTAGAGTTTTTAGGTAGATAATGTTTTAGATTATTTAAGGGAAACATTTTACAACTGGAATCATTTAAGTAAAAATCAATGGAGTAATAGGCCATTTAAGTGCAATTCACCCAATTTTTTAAAAAAAAATTTTATTGCAGAAATAACAAGGTAGAATAAAAATTCTCTATATCATGAGTTAGCAAATTGATTAAGGTATAAATTTTTTTTTAAAAACTTACCAATATTTGCTTGTTAATAAAAACCCCATTAAGGATCCTATATAATCATCATTACAGGAATGTAGATTTGCACTGTTGATAGAAAAGCTCAAATTCACAAAACTAGCCCCCCAATATTTATGAATGGTATAGATTGCCCGTTTATACCCGATGTTCTGATAGAATTTGTATTGTCATGCATTGAGACTCTTAAAAGGCATTTTATCCTCCTCGTTTTAATATTTAATCAAATAATCGTCAGCTTTTCAATATATTAATGTCATCAATTTTTCTCTATAATAACCACATACGTGCTTTTAACGAAGGTGCCTGTAACTATCAATATACTATGGTATTGGCTTTTTACTTCCAATACAATCTATAGAAATTAAAACATAGGGAAACAAAAATGTCTGCTTTTATAATCTAAGTGGGATTTATGTCGATCGTGCAGCTTTAGCAAGATTTTCGTAATTTGTCCTTTATTAAAAAAAATTTAAAATCTGGTGAGGGTTAGTGGTTTAAGTAGACAATTATCAAGACAATATGGTGTCTAATTTATCATGAAAATCCAATATCCACGTGTGTACTAATGTTGTTAATATTATAGCCGCTGGCCTATTAAAGGCCTTTGCTTGCTAGTTACAAATGAGGCATGACATCCCTCATCATACCTCCATACATGACTCCTTTTTTTACTTGGAAAAGATTGAGAAAAAAACATCACAACTGAGCACAGTGAACGTAAAGTTCTACTAGTTCCGTCAACCGCAGTTCCCCTTAGAGGCGAACAAGGGCTTCTAATGATAATCGTGCTTATGATAACGAGCAAAATTGACCCTCGCGTTGCTTGGCATTTGTGCGAAGAATCCAAAAAATAATGGTTAAGTATTTTGCTTAGAAATTATTTTTTTAATTTGCGGATAAAAATATATTTGGGAGTTGTAAGATAGATAATTAGTTAATTTTAAAGAAATCCCTCAACTCATTGAATTTGTTATTAGGTCTCATGATATTTGTAATATTTTTTCAAATTCATGACTCCGGTTGCTACTTCTACTCTTTATTAGAGGGACTCATTTCTAAATAATTTAAGAACTGAAGGATCTAATATTAATTTTACTTATTTGAGGGGTCAATTTCTAAATGAGTTAAGAATCGGCAGGACGCGATAGCACTTTTCATGATTTGAGGGATTGGTCTCAAAATATAAGAGTTATAAGTCACTAATATTAGGGGGGAAAAGAAGAAGGGCGAAGTATATGATTTTCAAAATAAATGGGGCAAATTTTGAGTTGATTTATTAAAATAAAAATTAAACTTTTTTTCTTTTAAGTAGATAGGCGTCGAAATCATTGAAATTGCTATTGTATTCTCATATTCCAAATTTATTTTGAAATTAGTCTCTCAAGTTAATAGAAATATTATTAGTTCCTCTAATTCTCACAATCTTTTTTAAATATATAAAGATTTAACTTTAGTTACTTCTACTTTTTATTGAAGGAAATAATTTCAAAATAATTTTTTCCATATTAAGGAACCTAATATCAATTTTAATGATCTGAGGGGCTAATTTCTAATTGACTTAAGAAGTGTAGGACTTAATAACGATTTTCATTATTTGAGGGATAAATTTCAAAATATGAAAGATGTGGAGGACTCATATTGAAAAAAAATATACAGGAAAGACTGACGGAATTAAACCATTGACATGAGGATCAATAGATAATGGTCATACCAACTAAGCTACTTAAAATTTACATTCATCTAGCTCTAGTAATTATATTTATAATATTTCCACTGTGGCTATAACAAGAATTTCTACGATCTAATAACTTTAGCGTAGATATATAAATTATCTTCAATATAAAGATATTTTCAAATGTTTAGACTGTGGTGCCGCGTAGAGCTTGCAGAAGAGCCTGGCCTCAAACAGTAGGCCTTGGGCTTTTCTGTTTGACCGAACTAAGAAGCTCCTTCACGTTTTATGTAGGTACATCAATTAATAAATATTACCGGGAATTATCATTTATAATTTTATATTTATTTTGAATATGTCTTCTAGTAATTGCTAATATGCAAGTTAGGCCCGAGACGGACTATTTACGAAAAATAATGCTCCTTTCTTCCATTTTAGTCCCTTGCATCTTGAATGTTTCAAAATTAATCTCTAAAATCGCCAAGGTTGCCATGAGATCCCTCTATTCTCTTAAGCTGTCACGAATAAGCTCTCAATTGAATGTTAGGTCCCTCAATTTTACAAGTTGTCTTAAATGTAGCTCACCAAATCATCGATATTGTTGTTAGGTCCTCTACTTCTTATTAGAGACCAGTGAGAACCATGATTTATGTTAGAGAATTCTCTCATTTATAAAAGAGATGTGGCTTAATCACAGCCACACGAGACTATGAGGTTTCTCTTTTCATCTTTATTCACTTGGTTAGAATTGAGCAACATCGTTGTCATATTATAAAGGGCTAATTGTGAATAGACCCGCTATAATTCTATTGTGGTGAATGGAGACCCATGTGCGATTATACACCATTAATAAAACTTTTTCGACTATTTTAAAAATAAAATATATTAGAAATCAATGGTCCATCCTCACTAATAGAGCTACAAAGGGTGTATCCATCTCCTCAAATAATTTTCATGATTTAAGAGTAAAATATGCACTCAGGGTGTTTACTCACAAAAATAGAATTGTAAGGGATCTATTCACAATTGGATGATACTACAATGGGCCAGTTGTCAATTAACCCTATTATAAATGGATTTGAATCGTCTCCGCTAGCAAAAAATAATAGAGAGACCGCTACTTAATCACAATCGTTAATTATATAATGAGCGTTTATGATTTTTTTCTCTGAGTACAAATTAGGAATGGGTGCAATACCCTAAATACAGTGAGCGTTAAATTAGAACGCATCACAATTATCTACTAGATAATTAATAATTGAGATTAAATATAATGGTCTCTCCAATACTTATTTTCCATAACAGAGAGGATCCAAGTTTTTCCATAACAGAGAGGATCCAAGTTCATTATAGATTAATTGGTCCAATTAAGAATAGCAATTTCAATGATTTGAGGAACTAAAATCAAAATATTGAAGATATAAGGGGCTGAGTACTCGAATACAAAACTGATACTTTATGACGGTATCATAGGACGTACGTGCAGAGCACTGCTCAGAACGATGTCGCCATTTTAAGCGGGCATCAGATCAGCTACGCACTATTTTTCATACATCAGTGATTTAAACAAGTGGAAAGCAGAGATTGGACCACCGTGGACACGTGGCGAAATGGAAATGGTCATGTGTTATATTTGGTGTTTGAGACAATAAACCGGACTCTCCAGGTTATTTGAGCCGTTTGAATGGAGATTCGAGGGTAAGAATGTCATTTCAATTGGCAGTACCGATGCGTTCTGAGTGGGATTGGCAAGCGTGTGTGTGATGGGACACCCGGTGAGATCACTGCTTCGAACACCGCAGCCTATATTGGATATTTTGCACGGAAGTCCGTTTCTATTTTTATTTTAAGAATTTTTTGCGTCTTCTAAAAATGGAATTTGGGAAATTTTAGCCAAAAGTGAGGATCTTATATGAGCTGGATGTTCCGTATATCTTACTAATTTTATGCAAATGGGGGAAAAGTCATATAGAGGGCAGATGTCACGCCGCGGGCCCGCGAAGCCGTTGGCACGTTGTAAGCTATTGGTCTTGATGAGTGTAGCGTATTGTTTTTGTTCAAATCACTATCAAAATAGACTACCCGATGTCATACTTGTGTCTTACGCTTATTTATTGAAACCGCACAAATCTTCACTCACCTACAAATGTGGGACTAATGTGGATGGGGTGTCACAATCACCCCGTCTTACATATATATACTATGTCCTCGTCATAGCATGACAAGTGGTACATCTCATTAACATTGCTAGGCAACGTGAACTCTAGATATGACTTGTACGAGCTCTAGATATGACTCCCACCGCGTAAGCGCAGTGCAGAACTTAGCCTCGCATAGCACTTAACTCCATACTTTCGACTGAGAAACTGCTCTCATACCAATGCATAAGATAAGTCTCGTGCACGTGTCAAGTCTGACACTTCATATCACGTAGTTTTTTTCCAAAATATATAAACCCGTTGTTGATAAAACTTCAGAGCACACTATTCAGCATGTTTATATATTTTGATAAAATTTATGTGATAAGAAGTGTCAAGCTTGACACGTGCATATGATTTATATTCTGCACGGATCACTGCTGTCACGTACCCATATATATCATCCGCTGCGGTTTCCGGCCATGACAGCAGACATACACAAAATAATAAAAAGTAAGAAAAAATACATAAATTTATAAAAAGTAAGGTTGATTTTACAACTTTCTCTATGTAATGGCTAGCGTAAACCAGATTACTTCTGACCTGATACGCGAAATAGGATTAATCCTTGTCTCCTTGATTGGTTCTTGTTCCATTATTTTGGTCTAACTCAAATTGTCACATAGCCCTAGAACTCGATGCAAATGAATAGAAAATCAATATACGATAGAATAATATATAATAGGTGCAAAATGGTGTAGAAATCGTCACAATATCAGCTTTACCACTAATTAGAAACATTTGTGACTTCTATTTAACGTGTATGGTTTCATGGAAAACTCTTTATATATACTACTTTTCCCATAATCATTTTGTAATTCTATGATTGAAATAATCGAAGGTTAATCCTTAGAGCAGTGTGTGAATGGTTTAGTAAATGGGTTTGCAATGTATATGAATAACTAGATCAATGGTGTAGGTTCATTTTGTTGGGGATTATCGGGGCATACTAGCACCTTACACAATAAGAACGAGCAAGCAACTAAACAATACAAATACTTTTGGGTGGTACAAACACTCCTACCTCCACTTCTACTATACTTCACAAATCACAAACCATTATAAGCTTTGCGTGGACAAACTTGAAAATCCTCTCACATTTCATACGTATATCTTAAGAAATTCAAGAACACTGATCGTTCAAGACCTTCAAGAAGCCTGCCATCACACTACATCACTCAAATAACCCGAGAATACCGATCATTTAAGAATTCTAAGAGAGTCCTCCCACTCACCTCGAGCATGCCATACTCAACACAAGCGCAAATCTTTTATAATTTTTCTTCTTTACTAATTCCAATGACTAATTAACACTATTGAGAATTTCTAAGAGCAACCTATAAGCTTCTAATGCGCGCATTATTCAAATTTTCAAATTATTATTCTCCGTGCATTCAGAATGCACGGATTAATATAGTACGCTAGGGACCCTTCTACTCAAGAGAAAACATAACTGTGGTGTCCTGTAATGTTTTTTGATATAGCAACCTTTCGTTGTCTTTCTATATCCATTATTTCAACAAAAGCTCAACATGTTGGTTTGACTAATAAAGAGAAAATAATCGACTTTTTCCACACGGGCAAAATCTGTAAATTTTCACTAATCGAATACGACAAAACAGGTAAATGGGGTTCATTGAGCTAGCAATCTCTGGATATTTATTACTAAATTTTTGCAATAATTGTTTTTTGCTTAAAAGTGTATTTAAATTAATAAAAGAAAAGAGAGAAGACTGAAATGATAGCTGACACCCCGTTCCTCTTGAAAAGGAAAAAAATTCTCTTCTAGCAACTTGTTCAACAAAGGAATTTCTTTTTTAAATGAATTAAAGGCTGCATGTTTCACGATTTTACTACATAGGGATTAATTCATTAAAAAGAGAAATTCTCTCAAAATGAGCATTTGAACTTCTATAAGCGAAACTTTTAATATATCTTACTTTATTAACTTAAACTAATTAACTAGACAGCTAATTAGATTATAAAGAGAAGTGAAAGAAGTTCGTGAGATACGAAGTGCTTTATCAAAAAACACTTTATTCTAAAGAAGAATGCCATAGTTTTTTTTGGGGTCAAAGTATATATCATCCTACCAAAATTTTAATGGTAAGAGAATCATAAGAAAATTGGGCTGCTTGTGTGATGGGGGGGGGGGGGGGGGGGGGGGGGGGGGGGGGGGGGGGGGGGGGGGGGGGGGGGGGGGGGGGGGGGGGGGG
>JBAKGM010000279.1:1754627-1783452 GCA_037177215.1 Asparagus racemosus
GTGCCCCCCCCCCCCCCCCCCCCCCAACCCAAAAAAAAAAAAAAAACAGCCGTACGTGTTCGTTCTATTCAAAGGGGAAAATATTGAAAGATAAATCGTTTTTGAAACTATGCTAGGAAAATATGGAGAAGGACTGAGATGTGTTTTTTAGCTCAAATGGTAATTTTCATATCGTTTTGTTGCAAAGTTTATTTTGGATATTTTCATTTGTATCGGATGACTTGTATATATGTAGATATGTACAAACACTATGTTTGTAGCATAAATTTCAAATAAATGCTCTGGAAAAGAATTGGAACATTAGTCCTTAAATTATAAAAAATAGCAAAAGCATTAACAAAAAGTTTGTAGTTATCATTGAACAAAACTGTAAAACATCCCCGAAAGTTTAAAACTAAGGGTTCAATGTGCTCATGTGACCTGTCTATCATATCAAAACAGTCATTTAACAACATAAATATTCTAATTTATTGCTAATGAGAATAGCTATATTTTTAGTTGATTTTTAGCTAATTTGCCTATTATATCCAATTGTCGTTTCTGGTTCACGAGAATGACCAAAACGGAAAAAACTATACGCCGTAACTATTGTTGAGTAGTGTGTTCAAAGAAAGAGGACCCTTGAACCAATGCGTTAATTATTTAAATTAATACTGACTTGCATTGATTCAAGAACGTTCCTCTCTTAACATGACACGTGCTTGATGGATGCGGTCCATGTCCACTGGCTACTTTCTCACAAGAGTGGGGTCATCCTTTGAAACAACGGGCAATAGACAATCTTATCTTTCTTTCAACAGGATGTGACATTTCTTAAGAAAAGGAATGGGTAGTATTGTAATTAAACGAGTCACATGACACCCATGTGATGTTGTGGGATGCCAATTCTACAAAAGCTCAGGGGAACTTTTTGTAATTTTCCCCAATTTATTAGGAGGAATCAAAAGTTGTTGTGTAGTTTTCTGCAAAATGTTCTTCTTTTGCTCACCAAACAGGCCCTAGAAAGTCACCAGGCACCACTCTCCCCTTCCAAAACCCCATTTCTTTCTTCACCAAAAATTCTCTCTTCACTTAAAAGAGAGAGGGAAAATTAGCCCCAAAAAAAAAAAAAAAAAAGGAAAAAAATCCTTAAACCCTCTTTCTTCTAAGTTAAATCCCACATCCCTTTCAATCTTGCTGCTCAATTCTCGACGAAGGCCTCGACATTTGGAGCAAACAAAGGTCTTGTTTCATTTGAAAACCCTTTTCCCCTCCTTTGAATTGTAATTTCAAATGGGTTTTTGTTATAGTTTCGGAAATGTCGCAGAACCCTAAACCCATATGGTAATTTCGTGTTTTATTTTATTTATTTGTATTTTTCTCGCTTATTTCCCTGTTTTGGGTTTTAGTTTCGACATGCATTGAGGTTTGCTTTCAGAAATGTGGGTAAATAGTTCCTTAAATTTGCTGTTGTTTACTAGGACTGTAAATATGTTACACGAGAGAAACCCATTTGAGGATTTTTTATGATTTGATTTGCTTCAAGAGGAGTTGTAATCATTCTAGTTAGTAGAAAATAGCCATGCTTGGTGTAATTTTTTTTGGTAATCCTAACAAGTTGCTGGTGCTCTTAATTGTTAGTTGGAGAAATCTGTACATATATACATATTTTTTTTCCAATGAATAGTATCTGCTTAAGCTGTTTGGATTTCATCAAACTAGATGATTTCTGCGTGTTAATAGACGAATGAGATAATTTGATGGGCTTTCAGCATGCTTGAATGAGTTTGGTTTTTCCTCCTATCGATAGATTCTCATGGCTTATTTAAATTGTTGCTTTACTAATATTTTTTTACATTTTTCTTCTGGGTTTTGCATCTCTAATATGTTTTAACTTTTATGGAAATTCTTAGTTGCCCAATCGGCAATGGATATGAATCTTTGTTTCTTTTGAATGTTTTTTGGTGTTTAGCCCGGGACTGTTTATTCATTTACTAAAGAAAAGTTTCAACTGAATGTTAGTGAGATGTTATATGCGAATGAAATTATTTTGACATCACTAGTTTGTTATTTAACCCAAAGATTCATCAAATTTAACTCGGTCGTTTTATTTACATTCTATTCATTATGTAGCAGTTTAATACAGTATCAGCATCATCCTTTGCAAAACATTAATATACATTTGCAAACCTGAAATCTGATGCAGATAAAATTTGTGAAGATTGTAAAAGAAAGATGGAAGAAAATATTATATCTCCTGTCATATCAGATGGAATTGTTCGTGCTATCAAGTTTAGCATTGCAACAGTTGAGGAAGTTGTATGTGTTCCTTTTTCTTCACTGATTATTTGTTAACCATTATCAGTCTCTTCCAATCTCTTTATAGTTTTCCTTTTGAAGTTTATATACTCCACCTTATTGATTTCCTTGCCTATTAATGAATGTAACTGCACATGTACTGAAAATTTTATTTTACTGCAGTTTTCTTTTTTCTGAAATTAATGGATCTAAATTTCATATTCAACTTTCCTTCTCTGGATCAATGGACTAGCACAAGGTTCACCCCTTCTGTTCAGTGTATTAATCCCTTGAAGGAAATCTACTATTTTTATACGAGAAGCATTGCCTGCACTATGTTTACAGTTTGACTTTTCATATGGCCTTCCTAAGTGAAATTTGAATTATGCTCAGCTGCGAGTTTAGACAAAAATAACCTTCTTTCCCAAAAAATATTACATGCCCTCATTGAGCTCACAAAAGATTGCTTTTAACATATAGAAATCTTTTTATTTCTGCACATAACATCTTTCTGATGCGTTGCACTTAGACAGTGCCAAGGTCATGGTAATATTAGAGTCTGTACATGTGAAAAAGATCATAGATGTGTATTGCATGCTAACTTTCAGCAAGTATGGAGAAAAAAGTCTATCAGCATTGCATTTTAATATTTGCTCCTAATAATTTTTAGTTTATCTTAGAAAAAGTTGTTTAGCATTCACACTGCTCTTATCTGCATGTGGTTGAGCCTTTGGTCTTTAATAAGGTGCTAAGTGATGTTTTTCTTATTTTTCAGTGTAAATATTCCATAAATGATTGCCCAATTTCTCATCCGACCCAGCTGACAAATCCTTTCCTTGGCTTGCCATTGGAATCTGGCAAATGTGAATCTTGTGGAACTGCTGAAAGTGGGAATTGTGAAGGTGAGAACTTGTAAAGTATTTGGCAATGTAAGTTCAAAGCATCTGAAGATAAATTTTCTCTAACAGTTTGTCTTTTGTTCTAATTCAGGTCATTTTGGTTATATTGAGTTACCAGTACCTGTATATCACCCTTTACACATTAGTGAGCTAAGAGATATTCTAAGCCTTGTGTGTTTCAACTGCATGAGGATAAAGAAGGGAAAGGTTCTAAATCATAACAAACTGAAAATTTTCTTTTACATGATCTTGCTAACTTGTATTATTACGACAACGTCATATCTTCCTTGATTTCTTTGCTAACTTTCCTGACATGTTTATATCAGCCAGACTTCATAACTATTATGATTTATTTATTTATGATTAACAGTATTTAATTGTTCTATATTACCTTTTTAATAAACACTATATTGTTATATTTGGAAGATGTATCCGAATGTAAATTGTGTGAAAGAACTCAAGCAATAAGAGAAATATGAAATCCAAAAGTGATTAAACCCCTGCTGGAAACTAAATAATATTGGAGCATATGACAGATATTATGAGAGATAGCTTATAAGTGGAAGAATATAACTGTTACTTTCTTTGTCATAGTATGTGGCACTATCACCTCTCATTTTTTCTTTCTAGTGGACTTTCTATTGTCTACCTATAATATATGATGTGAGAACCATTGATGGGGAGCGAGGCTAGGGCTCCGATCTGAAAGGAGATGGCTCCCGAATGTGTTGCCTTCAGCACCAATCTGGATCCGATGAGAAATCACGAGATTCTCGATATTGTAAATTTTGGTGGGTGCTCGAATCTGAACGGGATCTGAAAGGGGAAGACAGTAGATTTTTCAGTCGTCGATAACTTTCAGAGCCGTGTTGTAAGACCTTGGCGGCGAGGGATCGTAACTCATTAAGGGACGATCGGAGGAGAGCCGGCGGATACTGTTCATCCGTGAACATTAACTTTTTTTGGTTGAGATCAGATGGCTGTGATTGAAAGTGGAGAAATTTTAGATAATTAATTAGGCCTCACATCTAGGGGCTTCACACCCAAGAGCTTCACACCCTAAATAAAAGGCAAATCGCATGCCAAATAACACTTCACATGCTCACAAGAGATTCTCAAACTCAATTTTTATTCATTAATGTCTATCTCTCATGAAGGATTACAACTCTTATTTATAGGAAAAGAAATCAACTAAACACTTAAGCAAGTAAATAAAATCTTAATCAAATCAAAACCTAACAAAACTGAAAGATGCAATCAAATAAAATCCTAGCTAAAATAGAAAGAGATTTTAAAATCAAATCCTAAAGAAATCTTAACTAAAATAAAAGATTACATGGAATCAATTCAAATATTACTAACATAAAAATTATTCTTATAGATCATAAAATCTCTTGATGGATAGTCCATGATTGTCCTACATCAAATCTCCAATTCTTAAGGAAAACTCGACCTCAAGTTTTGTAGCGAGAGAGTGTAAGGATTAATTTGACTAGTTGAAAGTACTCTGTTATAGGTTGTAGGATCTTCAATATGAGTTGTAAAACCCGATACTTAGTTGGCGACGGGGGATATGGAATAACAAACTCAATAACCAGATTATCTTGGACTGAGAACTTGCATGGCGTATCAATTTTAAGTTTGGATTTCAGGCTTGACTTGAGCTCTGGGTTTGATTCAAGTTCGAGCGTTAGATCCACCTGCTGCTCTGTTTTTGGTTCGAACTCTTGTTTAAGCTTGGGCTCTGGATCCATTTTCTGTTCTGCTTCTACTTCTAGCTCTGGTTCAGGCTCGCACTTTGGATTGATCTTTTGATCTACATTTGATTTTGATTCACGCTCAGACTCTGTCTTTGGTTCTTGATTAAATTTTTTATCTTGCTCTGCTTTCTCGTCTGACTCAAGTTGAGGCTTTGAATCTGGAATGAAATCAAAATTTGATTGAAGATCCATATCTGGCCGCGGTTGAGGAATTTGTGTTGGCTTAGCTTCAGAATTTGAAGAGAAATTATATCTTCTAGATGGTGGACTATAGTACATCCTCTCCAAAAGAGCTTTCATAGTTGTCCACGAACGAATGTTTGAATGATAATAGTTTCTATACCACCAATATTTTGTCTCTCTCTTTAGCCTACACTCAACATATAAATACATTTTCAGTTCTGACATATCATAGATAGAAAATACATCTTCTATATTGAAAATTCAGACATCAAAATCATAGGACTTCTCATATCCATCAAATTCAAAAAAGTAGGATATGGTACCAAATTTAAGTAGATTAAAATCATACTCTTGTGAAGGAGGTAGTGATATTTTACCTTTGATAACTGTGGACATTTTGGCTTTGATATCAAATGATGGGGAGTGGGGCGAGGGCTCTGATCCAAAAGTAGATGGCTCCCGAATGTGTTGCCTTCGGCACCAACACGGATCCGGTGGGAAATCACGAGATTCTCAATACTGTGAATTTTGGTGGGTGCTCGGATCTGAACAGGATTTGAAAGGGGGAGACGGTAGATTTTTCAGTCCTCGATAACTTTCTAGAGCTGTGTTGTATAAGACCTTGGCGGTGAGGGATCATAACTCATTAAGGGACGATCGGAGGAGAGCCGGTGGACACTGTTCATCTGTGAACATCTGTGAACAATAACTTTTTTTTGGGGGGGGGCGTGGTTGAGATCGAATGGTTAGGATTGAAAGTGAAGAAATTTTAGATAACTAACTAGGCCTCACACCTAGGGGCTTCATATCCAAGGGCTTCACACCCTAAATAAAAGGCAAATCACATGCCAAAGAACATTTCACATGCTCACAAGAGATTCTCAAACTCAAATTTTTATTCATCAATATCTATCCCTCATGAAGGATTGCATCTCTTATTTATAGAAAAAGAAAGCAACTAAACACTTAAGCAAGTAAATAAAAATCCTAATGAAATCAAAACCTAACAAAACTAAAAGATGCAATCAAATAAAATCCTAGCTAACATAGAAAGAGATTTCAATATCAAATCCTAAAGAAATCCTAACTAAAATAAAAGATTACATGGAATCAATTTAAATATTACTAAAATAAAAATTATTCTTATAGATCTTAAAATCTCTTAATGGATTGTCCATGATTGTCCTGCATCAACCATCTTTAGTGGGCTCCAGATAAATGGCGTCCAACAACAGTTCAGTTATGTAATTTAAAAATCATGACAGGTTTTCTTGCTCAGTTTTTTTGGGTGACATTTTGCTGTTATTAATTCAAATTTTGAATAATCAGCTTGTATTAGCGACAACTGAAACTGCCGTCTCAACAATGAAATATAACTTGAGCTATTTATTTCAGGATATGAATGAGTACGAGCCTGAAGTCCTGAACCTTGGTCTTTTACTAATCAGTATTTCCTGATCAGTAAATGGTTTATTGTTTGGGGGAGGAAGGGTAAATAGAATTTCTGTTCCTTCGTTTGTAGTAATTAAACTGCAGAACTAACATGTCATTATTAGCTTAAGTGCATGCAGGAATCCTTTAGGCTCCACAAGTTATTGTATATTCTCATTCTTTTATTTATAAATTTTAGTGGAGGTGACTAATAATGGACAAAGCAAAAGGATACATGTAGTGTTCTGATTTTCTAAAGGCTTTGCTTTACTGTTGTGTTCCCTTATATTTTCATTGTGAAACTAGTTCGTCTTATTTATTAAAAAGTTGTTACGATATACTTGTTTTTTTGGCTTGAAATTCCTTTTATGCAATTTTCTTTGTTTGTTGTAAATTTTTGCAGATAAAAGACAAGGCTGGGAAATTAAGTAACTCTGCTGCTACTGCATGTTCACATTGTCGGGTATTGGCCATATTCTGTTTGCTTTATTAATTTTACTTTTTATTTTCAAGGTTCTGTTTTCAGATTTAATGGGATTGTTTTGTATTTCTTTTCTGAAAAATGAAAAATACAATATCAACATATCTTTTGGTCTTTATTTATACTAGAATTTATCCAATGATAGAGGACCATAAAAAAAACCCCAACAACATGATCTGTGCAAATATTGACTTAGATTTTTAATAGTTTCTCGAAGCCATATTGTATCTCTATCTCTTAAGTCCTAACCATTAACTTCCTGGGTTTTATATGCATTAGACATAGTTGAATGGCACTAGAGTTTGCTCTTCTAGTTTTTGAATAATATACATCCAGAATGAGAAGAGAACTATGTTTGAAAAGATGCAAGGATTAAATTGTGTAATGAAACCTGCTGCTGTTTGAGGCTGGATTTTTTAAAAAATCAAACTGGGAGGAGGACCATTAGTAATTAGTAAAAATTTGAATTCTAAATTATATTGCCCTGGAGGTTCATGCTTGGATATTACTCTATGTTTGTTTATGTTGAAGGAAGAAAATAATCTCAAACTAATAGTTGATGGGTTTTGATAACTAGTTAGTTTTCCATATCAGTTTAGATCTTTGAACCACAACATATTATGCTTATACATTGTAGATGACAATCATGTATTTGGTGATTTAAGGGAAAGTTGATATAACAATTTGAGCATAGTTTTTACCTTTCAAATTAGTTGTGTGCTGGTTCATGCTGGAGGTTCATGCTTGGATATTACTTTATGTTTGTTTATGTTGAAGGAAGAAAACAATCTCAAACTAATAGTTGATGGGTTTTGATAACTAGTTTGTTTCCATATCAGTTTAGATCTTAGAACTACAACATATTATGCTTGCACATTATAGATGTCTATCATGTATTTGGTGATTTAAGGCATAGTTGATATAACAATGTGTGCATAGTTTTGACCTTCCAAATTAGTTGTGTGCTGGTTCATGCATGACTTCAGTGTCCAATTGCTTTTACTTCCTATATCAATGGGCTTCTCTGTTTATAAAATGCTCAACTACTTGTTTACCAGCATGTTCTTGTTCATTCAATGATACTAGCTGGCACTGCCACACATCTGCTGTATTCCACTTGAAATTAAGCATTTTCTTTGGAGCGCTTAGTATTCTGTTACTTTAATGTTTAGTATGGACAACTCTGTGATTCCACTAATTAGATTTTCTTTCTTCATGTTCGGCATTTCTATAAGTTGTAACTCCTTTCAAAGGGATGCTTTGTTTTAAATTCTGTTATTACTGGGAGACATGGAGGGTTGCTCCTTGGATGCACAAGAAAATATGGCACAGATAGGATTTTTCAGTACTAATATTTCCTATTCGAATCTGAAGAATTTTAGTACTAATTTTTCCTTTTCCCCCTCATAACTGCTGATTATGGCATTCTTCACTCCCGATGCTTTAACATTTACTGTGTCTTTACCAGTAAAGTGTGTAGATATGATTTGTATGTCTGCATTTTCTTCAAGCACATGACTTTGATTGACATTCACACCTTCCTGTTAATTTCTATTTAATTTCTTTTATCCAGGACATTCCTCCAATCTCAATTAAAGAGGTCAAGACATCAGATGGTGCAGTTTGCTTGCAATTAAATGTGTCATCTAGACTAAGGCTGAGAGAGGGATTTTGGAATTTCTTAGCAAAATATGGTTTTCGTCACGGTGATGGAACCTGCCGCACTTTGCTTCCCTTGGAGGTTTTCTTCTTCACGTTTCTGTTGGAAAAGTTTCTTTAGATGAAGCTACCAAATTTTTCGTTCAAGTTTCAAATTGTAGCTCATTTATTTTTCGTAGTCTTTCATTTCTTTTGCAAACTGTTTGTGTTTGGGTGAACCCAACTAGCTCTTGCCAGCTTGGGTTGCTATCTTTGCTTGTTGGGCCAGGATATGGGATGGTTTACTCGCATTATTGTTAAGCTGATTGGAATCGGGCTATGCTAGCATACCTAGCCGATATTTTATTAATTATGTTTCAACTTGGTAGCTTACTTGCATTTCAAGATAATTGCGTATTAGCTGATAATAATGTTGCACTTGGCATATACAATTACACAGTGATAATCTAAACATGGCATTACCTTGAGACACACTGTTATTTGCTTTTAATATGATTTGATAACTTGCTCTATTGAGAAACTATATGCTGTTTACACTATGGCTTCCTGTTCCTTTAGTCTATTACTTTTAATAATGCTTGTAAGGAATCCGATGTGCTTTTTTTTTGCTGCTCACTCTCCCATTGAATCTGCAATTTTGCAACTATGCTTGTCAGAAAAGCTGTCTAGTGTTTTAGGTGCATCAGTTCGTAAATAGCTACACTTATTCAGGATTCTTGCAGCTTGCTTAATTTGCAGGTGGCGCCTTGATGCCACTGCTCACTATTAGAGAATAGCATTCATTCTTATTCTCATCATATCCTATTAGTATGATATGTTCTTCAATGGCCACTGCCTAAAACAGTTTGATGGTTGGTTCAGATATTGGCCTTTTTCTCCCTTCCTTGATCATCTCTAGAACCCATTGTCTTCCAAGTATATCTCATGTTTCTGAAGTTTCTGAGTTTCATTTATCCATGCTTATCCATGTCACTCGCTACACTTGTCCATGTTACTTTACTATCTTTTATTTTGAACTATGTATGCTCATTTTTGGTAACTTCTATGAATTGTCCACTCATTTGGCTTAGTTTTTAAGCTGTTTGTCGTTTGCTCCTGATTGATAGCATTATATATCTGCTTTTGCTATTTCACACTTACCATTTCATTGTCCTTGACCTCATCTTCAATGCAATTATGTGCGCAAAACAGCAAAAGTACTTCAATGCAATTATGTGTGCAAAAGTATGTCTTACAAATAGAAGAATAAATAATCATGTGTGTACTTACATTCTCCAATCATCAGTCACAGTTTGTTCTCACACTCGTCTCAAGTTGCCTTCGTTAATGTTTTGTATTATACTTGTATCATTGATCATTCTTTTTCTTGCCTTTAATTAACCTTGATATCTATTCCTCGGCCTTTTCTTGAGCATGATTTACTGTCCCATTCTCGTGCCATGTTTCATACATTTGACTAGGCAGTGAAGAAGCCTGTGGAAAAAAGTTTGTAGATACACTAATGATGTTTATGTGCATAGTCTCTGATCAAATATGCGACGTGGTGCCTCATCTGTGATGGTTTCACTTTTACGTGAAAGACAGAAATTGTTGGTTGTGCTGGCTAACAACCTGGAAACCCGAGTTTGAGGAAATATATGATTAGCTCGATCGGTGCATTTCATATATCTGGAAAAGAAAAGATCCATATAATCAATCTCAAAGGCTTGGGTGAAAACCTCGAAGTTGTTTCTTTTTATTCACTTATGTTTTTGTTCAAATGTTGTTTTATCAGCTCCGAAGATGTTTCTGAAGTATATTTAGACAGATATGCAGTGTTTACTTTGCAACTGTCAATATTACCATCTTATTTGTTGCCAGATTGTGTGTGGGTGCATATTGAATGGAAAAGTTTTCACTTTTTTAACTTTTAGTACTGATAATTGATCTAGTGCAAGATAACAGAGAACTAATTCAATTTATTGGCTGATGGTTGTTAATTGTTTGCATTTTTTGTCATTACAGTCATCTTCTTTTATCCTTCTAACTGGTAAAGAAATAAACTCCATATCATTATCTATTTCTAATTTCAGGCCTTTAACATACTGAAAGAGATCCCTGAAGAAACTAAAAAAAGACTGGCAGCAAAGGGATATTTTCCTCAGGATGGATACATTTTGCAGTACCTTCCAGTTCCACCAAACTGCTTATTGGTACCTGAAATTTCAGATGGAAAAAGTGTCATGTCTTCTGTAAGTTATCTATGAGATCATATTGCTCTCTACCTTTTTTTATCGTCCGTTTACTTATTCATTTGGTTTTTTAAGGATATTTCTATTTCCCTACTCAAAAGAGTTCTCAGCAAGATTGAACTCATCAAGCGTTCCAGATCAGGTTCTCCTAATTTTGAATCTCATGAGGTTGAATGCAATGACTTGCAGTTAGTAATTGCAGAATATATGCACCTCAGGGGTTCAGCAAAGGTATACCAATTTGTCCATGTTTATGGCTCTCAATTGCTTTTGTGTTTTCCTCCATGTCCTAACCTTCTTCTGTATATTCTTCCAAATCTCTTGTATTAGGCCCCTCATGATGTCAGCAAGAAGTTGGTATTGGGCCCTGATGCTGGCAAAAATTCTTCCAAGCAATGGCTAGAGAAAATTAGGACGTTATTTATTAGTAAGGGCTCAGGTTTCTCCTCACGTAGTGTAATTACTGGCGATTCGTATATTGGGATTAATGAAATTGGTTTGCCTTCTGAAATTGCTAAGAAGGTTACATTTGAAGAGAGGGTCACAGCTCATAATCTCGAGCGTTTGCAGAAAATGGTGAATGATGGACTTTGTGTGACCTATAGAGACGGCAAATCTACTTATGCAATAGCTGTTGGTTCTAAAGCGCACACAAACCTTAAAGTCGGGCAGGTTATAAGCCGAAGTATTGTGGATGGCGATATAGTTTTCATCAATAGGCCACCAAGTACTCACAAGCACTCTCTGCAAGCTTTCACTGTCTATGTCCATGATGACCACACAGTCAAAATCAACCCCCTTGTATGTGCTCCCCTCGGGGCCGATTTTGATGGTGACTGTATACACATATTCTATCCCCAGTCGCTTGCTGCAAAGGCTGAAGTTGTGGAATTATTTAGTGTTGACCAACAGTTACTAAGTTCTCACAGTGGGCAGTTAAACTTTCAATTGGTTAGTGATTCTCTGTTGTCACTAAAACTCATGGCTAATTCATCTTTTTTGAGAAAAGAGAAAGCACAGCAGTTGGGTATGTTTGTTTCGCCAGTCTTACCACCTCCTGCTGTATTTCGAGCTTGTGGTTCTGGGTCTCTCTGGACCATATATCAAATTTTGCAGTCTGCTTTGCCACCTTCTGTTGACTGTACGGGCCAAAGACATGTAATCAATCAAAGTGAAATTCTGAAATTTGAGTTTCATAGGGACTTTCTGCAGTCATCACTGACTGACATCATTACTTCCATATTAGTTGCAAAGGGTCCTAAGGCTGCTCTTAACTTTTTTAATTCACTGCAACCACTTTTGATGGAGGTGTTGCAGTTAGAAGGGTTTAGTGTTAGTCTGCAGGACTTTTACATTCCAAATCCCGTCCTGAGAGAGGTTAAAGATGGCATCCAAGATATTTCATCTTTTGTGCCACAGTTGCGCATGTCATATGATGAGCTCCTAGGACTGCAAGTTGAGAAAGACTTGAATCGTCTCAAAGTACCAATTGTCGCATTCATTTTACATTCGTCTTCTCTTGGGTATGTGATCGATTCAAAAAGTGAATCCTCAATCAGCAAGGTTCTTCAACAGATAGGTTTTTTGGGCCTTCAACTCTTTGTTAAAGGAAAGTTGTATTCAAAGGCCTTGGTTGAGGATATCCATCACCTATTTGTAAGTAGATTCTCAGCAACAGATGTTAGCCCGTCATCTGAGGCACATGGGCTTGTCAAGAATCCACTTTTTCATGGTCTCAATCCATTTGAAGATTTTGTCCATTCAATCTCTGCAAGGGAGGTTATTATTCGATCCTCCCGTGGGCTGACTGAACCGGGAGTTCTATTTAAAAATTTAATGGCCATCCTTAGAGATGTTGTCATTTGTTATGACGGAACAGTAAGAAATGTCTGTAGTAACTCAATAATTCAATTAGCGTATGAGTTAGATGAAGCCAGAGCAGAGTGCGTTGCAACTGCTGGTGAACCAGTTGGTGTTTTGGCTGCAACAGCCATCTCAAACCCAGCATACAAGGCTGTGCTGGATTCATCCTCGAGTACAAATTCATCATGGGAACTAATGAAGGTACCAGCCTGGTGCATTATTCTGCTGCCTAAGTTTCATGTTCGACTTGCTTATGAACCTAATAAATTTATCTCCTTGCAGGAAATACTGCTCTGTAAAACAACTTATCAAAATGCTTTTATTGACCGACGTATCATTCTATATTTGAATGATTGCTGCTGCGGAAAGAAGTTTTGCAGAGAAAATTCAGCACTTGCAGTCCAGAATTGCTTGAGAAGCGTAACCCTTAAGCATTGTGCGATTGACTTCTCCATTGAGTATGTAGAGTTGATTTCTACCTCCCAATTTTTAGATGACTCTGTTCGTAATATTTTTCTGCTCCAAGTATTAATGCCTAGTCATTTTTATGTGATGAAATTCCTTTTTCTCCCTGATTAATTCTTCTATATTTTTGTTCATTTGTCTTGGCATCCTAACTGAACTGTGACTAACCAAGTTGCTTTTTTAATTACTACTTATGTTGGTTTGTGCTCTCTGATTAAGACAGTTGCATTAACATAGTTGAATCAATTAATGCCTTAGTTATTTATTTGGTTCATGGTAGATTATGAACTTCACCTGTAAAAGAATTTACTCGGTGATTCATGTGGCCTAAAATTGACAGCTTGTCGCAATGATAGTCTCTCTTTTTCCTCGTCCAGTATGTGTCGGATCTATTTTCTTGCAATAGAATATATTTTTATTGTTCTTTTCTTGTGAACGACCTAGCCAGGATCCGTCTAATGAGTGCTAGCTGAACCCGGTTGATTTAAAATTTGGCTATTGTGCTTGCACATTTCGAAAATTGATACTAGACGATATTTTGTCACCATGTTACATTGACTTTTTATAACAATGACATTTTCAGGTACCAAAAGCAGATATGCTTACCTAACAACTCAGCAACTGTTTCAGGCCTTGTTGGTCATCTTCACCTTGATACGGTACATTCACTGCGACACACATTCTTTTGTCTCCATGGTATATAAAATGAAATGAATCTCTCTGTCGAACAGACAAGATTGAAGATTTTGAACCAAAACACTGATGGAATTCTTCACAAATGTCAAGAAGTTATACGTGGCCACACGAGGAAAAAGGGTCATCTTTCCAATATCTTGAGGAGAACATTTTTGTCGGCTAGGTTAGCCATTTGACTGTATGGTTTATCATTTTTATACTAATCCTTGTCTACACGTGCTATTTTCCATGGCAAGCTTACTTATGTAATTAAGTGCAATTAGACAATTTCTAATTGTACATAATAAATGGTCATGTCAAGTTTTCTTTATCCTCGAACAATTTCTAATTGTACATATTAGATGGTCATGTCAAGTTTTCTTTATCCTCGAGCCATATAAGGGTCTGGTTTGGGGTTTTCTTTTTTCCTCTAGTTTATTTACAGCTTTAGGTAGTATCATAAACAGTATATGTTTACACTCTAGGCCTAAGTTAAATTTGTTTATCACTTCTGATAAAAATTGTAATTGCTAGGGATCACTAAACATTATTATGTATTCTCATAGTTGATAGCTTCTGGCAATCATTATGTATTCTCATAGTTCAGAAACTCAGTTGTGGAAGTACTACTGAATTTGACATATAATCACTTCGTGCAATAAGGGATCTCTTGGTTGATAGCTTGTGCAACGCATTTGCATTGATCTTTAAAATCTCTTTTCAGATACTCAGTTTCCGGAAGTCTTGAGCAATTTTTTGGCATGTAATCTCTTCATGTAGAACCAAAAGAAATCCTAGAGAAAGCGTGCAATGCAGTTTTTGCAAATTGGGGCCGTTATTTCATTTGATTTTCATATTAAAAGTTTTTCATCATCATGTGCATATTAGGATGCTGCTTTCCCCCTCTTGGTCTCAACATTCTTGCAACATAGTTTTAAGCATGGAGTTTAAGCAGTACAGTCCTCATATCAGAATCATGTTTCTTGCCTTTATCTGATTATAATCAGATTGGCCAGGTAGCATGACAAAAGCCAAAAATGAAATGGAGCAAAACTTCAGAATTTGAACTATGTAATGAGGGTCTGACATTCCCCGACATGTGGAGCGTGCTTTTCATGGGTCAAAACTTGATCTAATTTACAAGTAATTCCTTTCTCTTAACATCTATTTCAAAGGCGTGCCTGATAGGATTTGAACCTTGGTTGCTTTATACCAAAACTTTGAAGTTGGGGATGAGGGTTTAAATTTTTTTATTCTAAAAAAGTCAAGAAATTGCAGAAAGCAAGGGTGCTTTTTTGAGCTAAAAAACATGTGAATTAATTCTCTTTCTCATTTGGTAGGCAGCATACTTGGTTAAATTAGTTAGAAAGGAATATGTTGACCGTGACTTCCACGTTTGTTAAAATTTGAACTATGTGTCTTAATGGAGAAGAAGACCTTTGTTGACCCCTCTACAAGGCAGAGTAATTTGTCATTTGCTGTTGACCAGTTATATCCCTTAAACACATGCTAATGCTAGCCTTGAAGTTTTTAGTGCTTTTATAAGTTTAAAATATCCTAATAATAGTTTCCTTCATGTTTTTTGCAGTGAATGTTGCAGCTCCCTGCAGTCAAATGATGCAAATTCATCTGAGTTCCCATGCCTTCAGTTCTCTTACTGTGCTGGGGGTGTTGATGAAACCCTTCAACAAGGAATGCACATTATGATCAACACTATCTGTCCTATTTTATTGGATACAATTATTAAAGGTATGGCACAGCTGGTTATCCTTCTTGTTATGTTTTAACTTTCTGAAATTCTTTTGCTTGTATTTTTTTGCTAAATTATTTTTGGATGGAGATATCTTGCTGTTGCATATTCTGTTTCCAGTGTCCTAGCTGATATAACTGTAGGTTTATGTCAATTCAATTGTTAGCATGAGTATTGATATAAACACCTTCTATTCTTTTGAACGCTTATCCCTGCAAAAGTTCCCTTTGTGTTATATAGTACAGAAGTGTTTGCCTATTTGACAATCCACTTGACTATCAACATATTTTGGGAGATGGTGGTGTTTTTCCTTTATGAAACCATATCATCTATCTTATCTAGACAATATATTGTGTTCTAGGGGAATTTTGAGTTTTGTTCTTGTTGCTTGAGCTGTGTGAGTTTTACATTGCCAGCTGGCCATCAAGGTTCTTTGGATGGTATGATCCTCTCTCAACTTGATTGCTTCGTGTGCACCTAAAGAGCTTCGGTGGAGCTTAATCAAGTTTGTTCGTGCTTTATCATAACAATAAAGGACCCAATATAGAATTGTAGACCACTCTCCATTTGGAAGCCAAACAGGAGCTTATTGAACAATTTAAAGCATGTTAGCTAGTCACTCGAACACAGATTATATTCTTTCACAGATTAAAATATAAGAGACCATCAATTTCATTTTGGTTAATAAATAAGTGGATACCTGGGTTAATCGGACGCGGCATTTTGGATGCCGTGTCCATGTCCGACATGTGTCGGACACGGACTCTCTGCGGACATGCCATGGACACGAGCAGTTCAAAGTAAAACCCAATTTCCCTAGTAGTTATACCCTGAACTAGTTTCTTTGGCAATATTTGGTTGAAAACCAATTGGTTTTTGAACCCGAAGACTAAAACCCTCTACTTATATATTTGAAGAATACCCATCATATTATCCCACACGATCGAAACTAAACTTTTGTTGTTAAACCTTATTCTTGGTTTTATTTAACTTGATTTTTAATTGTTAAAAAGAAACATACAAATGTTATAGATATTTTAATTCAATAATCTAATATACAATATATGTATAGCCCTGTCCCTGTATCCTACATTTGACAAATTTATCGTGTCCCGTGTCCATAACCGTGTAGGTGCCCCACCCGTATCCGTGCTACCTAGGTGGATACTGATATCATCTTTTACCATACCATCTTTTCTTTTTCAGAAAGTACTCTTTCCTTTTCCATGTTATTTCATACATTACTCTTCTATACTGCCACCAGTATAGGTAGACTATGCTACATTTGATGCCATTAATAAAATATTTGAATCTACATAGCAATCATATTGAGATTTTTCTATTTTTATTTTTTGCTTTCTTCATGCTGCACATATTGACATAGCTTTGACTGGTTTCCATTATGTATTTCTTTGATAATTTGCAGGTGATCCTCGAATAGACACTGTTAACATCATCTGGTCTGGACCAGATTCTACTTCCTGGGTGAGCAACCCAGACAAACCCGTACGAGGCGAATTAGCCATAGAAGTTGTTGTTCAGAAAGTTGCAGCGAAGAAAAATGGTGATGCATGGAGGATAGTATTAGATGCATGCTTACCGGTAATTCACCTTGTCAATACTACACGCTCTATTCCTTATGGAATCCAACAAATCAAAGAACTTTTTGGGGTCTCTTGTGCGTTTGACCAATCTGTTCAGGTAAGCTAGAATTCTTATAAGAAATCATGTCTATTTATGTCACTTGTAATTATAACAATTCGTCATGACTTCACCAATGGTTTTTTTCGTATTATTTGATATACAGTCAAAACAAATACCATATAGTTCAAGATCCCTTATGTATTTAGTACATTTCTGACAATACTTTCCACTGTCTGATTTTATTTAGAAACATATGCTCCAATTCTACATTTCTGCATATTTTCAATTTTAAAATTTCTCTTTAGCAAATAAGACTTTCCTTCTTATTGTTGAGAATCAGGCTGTTCATTCAGTTCATATTAGAAATATAATTCCATTTTAAGTATATGGAAGTTGTGCTATACTGGGATATTAGGAGCATTATTGTCACCACTAAATATTTCTATGCACTTACCAAATTATGCATCTCTTTTTGCATTCAAGAAGAAATATTTTTTAGCCCTTGTCCCTTCCCTATTTTACTATACTACGATTAATCATTGATACACCTTTCTGTTTACTTTTCTGTTATACTTAAAAGCCTCACCACTTAGTTCTCAGTCCACCTAAGTTATGTGTGTATGTATTGAACTCCTTTTTTTTTATTGTGATCACTTGTGCAGCGCCTATCGAAGTCTATCAGAATGGTTTCAAAGGGAGTAATAAAGGAGCATCTGGTACTTGTAGGCAATAACATGACATGTACAGGGAATCTCATTGGTTTTAACACGAGTGGCTTCAAATCATTGTTTCGGTCTCTCAAAGTTCAAGTGCCTTTTACAGAAGCGACTTTGCTTGTAAGGAATATTATAATAACTCGTTACAATATTGTTACTTTGCTTGACTTGAAGTACTGAAATATGTCCTGTGCAGACACCAATGAAGTGTTTTGAGAAATCTGCAGAGAAATGTCACACAGATTCATTAGGCAGCATAGTCTCTTCAGTTTCTTGGGGTAAACATGTTGCAGTTGGCACTGGAACTCATTTTGAAGTCATATGGGGCCAGAAAAACCAGGTTTGCCGATAATAGACTGAGCATATTGTCATATTTGTATTACTCTTTTTAATTTCTATATCTTAATTAATTTGGTTTATATCAGGTGGCATGTAATGAAGATGTGGGGAAAGACGTGTATGATCTTTTGGCATGGGTTAGGGAGCCTCAAGAAAGGGATTTGCCTGGTGCTTGCTTGGGAAGTGATATCGATGACTTCTTGGATGATTTCCAAGGCAATGACATGCCCTTGTCCCCAGAGCCTAACAATTTCTGTGAGAAGCCAACCTTTGAAGATTATATTGAAACTGAGAGCAGAGATAACGACAACTGGCAAGAATGGGCAAGAACAGGCAAACCTTCTTCTAGCTGGGATAATGGCAAAACTGTTACTGAGTCAGATAACTGGTCAGCATGGGATAACAAAGCCAAGCCTTCAGCAGATACTGGCAATAAATCAAGCTGGGAGTTCTCACCAAAAGTTGCTGAGGCAGATAAGAGAAATAAAACAAGCTGGGATAATGGCAAGAATACTGTTACCAAGTCGGATGACTGGTCCTCATGGGAAAACAAAGCCAAGCCTTCAACAAACACTGGTAATAAAACAAACTGGCAGGTTTCACCAAAAGTTGTTGAGGCAGACAACTGGCAAGGGCGTGGAAGCAGAGATAAACATGCTCCAGATTCTTCCGAAATTCTGACATCTAAATCTGATGATTGGTCAAGTTGGGATAATGCAAAACTGCAGCATCCAAATCAGTCAGCACAGTTGAACAAGGAGGTGGGAGGATGGGATGCGAAGAAATCTCGGGCTGAGAGCTCTTCAGGGTGGCAGCCAAGCTCTCAAAAGAAACCATTGGCAGATGAAGTAAACGAGTCATGGACACCAAGGAAACCCGAGACTCAAAGCTCTTTGCCTTGGGAAGAGAACTCTAATTCACAGTGGAAGAAGAACAAAGAAAGTGGGACATCGTGGACAGCAAAGAAGCCACAGCTTGAGAACTCTACAGGACAGCACGAAAGCATTGAGAACAATGCTTGGCAGGCAAGCTCTGAAAAGAAAATATGGACAGCTAAATCAAATGAGTCTTCATGGACACCAAAGAAACCCGAAACTCAAAGCTCTTCGCCTTGGAAAGAAAATACCTCTGAGAATAATGCTTGGCAGGGAAGCTCTGAAAATAAAGAAGAGACGGATAAAGCAAACGAGTCTTCATGGACACCAAGGAAACCTGAGACTCAAAGCTCTTCACCTTGGAAAAAAGATACCTCTGAGAATAATGCTTGGCAGGCAAGCTCTGAAAAGAAACCGTGGACAGATAAAGCAAATGAGTCTTCATGGACACCAAGGAAACCCGATACTCAAACCTCTTCGCCTTGGAATGAAAATTCCTCTGAGAAAAAGGGCTGGTCAACCAATGGGGTTGATAGTGTGCTGGGAGGTAATGAGTCTGAAGTCAAAGCCTCTCCTGGTTGGAATGAAGGTGGGGAAAATCCATGGACAGCGAAGACCCCTGAGGTTGAGACTCCAAATGTTACATGGGGAGGGAGAGGAAAGCAAGGATGGAAATCTCAAGGTCGGGGTTCCTCGAGTTTTTCTGATCGTAGAGGTGGGAGAAACAATTCTCCTAGACCTCCTGGCCCTGGCAGATCTGATGATCGTGGAAGCTGGAGAAGAGCAGAAACATTTACAACAGAGGAGGAAAAAATTCTTGTTGATATTGAACCGATTATGAATTCTATTAGAAAAATTCTTCGTGAAGCCAGGTACCTTATATATCCAGCTACAATATATATACATTTTTTTTGTAAACCAGAACCTTAGGTTGTTTCTTGTTTGTCTAATATATTCCTTTGTTTATGAAATTTTTGCATGCTGAGTTTGTACTACATGCTTGGATTGTTGGTTCAAACTAACGCAATCATATAGTTCCTTTATAGAAAATATTTTTTTTATAGTAATTATTGCTTAAGCAAAAAGTTTGTTTCTTCTTTAATTAATTAATCTCGTGGTTCTCAAACTTGGTTGCAGTGATGGTAACCGGGTGTCTCCAATGGATGAGAAATTCATTATTGAAAATGTCTTTGAGTACCATCCTGATAAGCAAACGAAAGTCGCTGATGGACTGGACTATATCATTGTAAGTTCAATATATTTATTCCTATCTTGTTTAGCAAAGGAAAGTCCTGAGAAGCTTCAAGAATAGTAGATGTGTCTTGTTTTTCTTATCTCTGTGATTATGTTTGGTTGGTTAAAAACTTTTCTAATTAGAGTCATCTTACATGTTGTTAGCTGCATTATGTCTAATGCATCATCCTGCTTTAAATTTGAGAAAAATGTTGTCCAGATAGATTTCTTGCTGATATTAAAGTTTATCAATGAGAAATGTTCTATAATGCATGCACACATGCTCAAACATCAAGAGATGCACTTGGACACATACGTGAGCATGCCCGCTCTGATGGTTTCCTCTTTTAGCTTCCTAGAATTGTCTCACAATTTAATAACAACTTTACATCAAAGGCATTATCCCACTATTATTTTTAGAAAAAGTGCCCTCTGGATAGATTCTGACAGATATTAAATTTTATTAATGATAAAAATGTTTTAATAATGCACTTACAGTCACACAAATGGGGTAGAGGTCCAAACTTATACATTCACACATATCTAAGCATGCACACGATGATGATTATGGGTTTAAACAGATCAGTATCAACGAATCTGATTTTGTATCGTATACGTATCTGCTTTCCACTTATGGATGCAGATACAAATACAAACATGGTGCGGTAAGGAAAACCCATCGTCTACATCCACTAAAGTAGAATGTGGATATAAATCAGATGAGACAAAACATATATGAATTAAAGCTGACATGTCATAAACAGAGAAGATTGAAGAATGTATAGGCTATCAGCCTGTTGTATAATAATTGTTCAAAAAAATCAAGGGGTTTTTCCATATGTACCCCTCAAAACTTCCATATTTGCAAAATTACCCCTAAAATCTTGATATTTGCAAAATTACCCCCCAATTCTCTCACGCTGAGTTTTTCTACCCCTTTCACTTAACAGTTTTAAGTTTCCAAACACGAAAATGTTGCAAACATATTGGAAATTATTGGAAAATTTTGACATCGCTCTGTTTAGAAACCAACATTATTAAATTAACGTGTAGAAAGATTCAATTGCAAATACCAAGCTTTGGAGGGGTAAATTTTTATGGAAGATTTTAGGGGTATAAATGCAAAACCCCCAAAAATCAAAAGAAGATTAGATCCTAAATCACTGGAATTTGGTTGAAGCTCCATTCATCTAAGCTCAAAAAAATTTCAGCCACATGATCCATACATATATTCAGATGTTCAGAATCTTCAGATATGGACTCAAATATTTTAGTTATATTCATATCCTGTCAAAAACGAAAAATATGTGCATATCCATGTCCAATTCTACCAATAGGATATATCTGCAAATTTCTATATTCTTTTGCGTCCCTAGCGATGATTCCTCTTATCAGACTATATCTCAGTGAATAATGTTGTCGTTCAAACTGACAGGTGGACAAGCACAGTAACTTCACAGGAACAAGATGCTTCTACGTTGTGTCCAAAGATGGCTCCCGTGCTGATTTCTCCTACATCAAGTGCATGGAAAACTTTATCAAGGGCAGCTATCCGGATCTTGCTGAATCTTTCAACCGAAAATTTTTCAGGAGACGTCGTTCTGAGCAGCCTTTAAACAATGATGGGCAAAAGCCCTCAAACAATGAGGAGCAGAAACCCCCAAACAATGATGCGCAAAATGCTGAGCCCCAAAGCAATGATGAGCAGAACCCCTCAAACAATGATGTGCAAAATGTTGAGCCTTCAAACAATGATGGGCAGGCTTAATTTTTTGTATGTGATTACAGTTGTAGTTGATATGTATATACTAGCATGTCATTTTCAATCAGCTGAAGGAAGTGGTTCCTGTGGGTTTCCCAGAAAATTGTCTTAGTCTTAGATCTCTGTAAATATGCATTCAGAAGTTTTTAGCCGATTCTGTGGAGGAAAAGTCCGCAAAATGCTGTCAAGTGTCAATGCTATTATTTCTGATGTAGGTACGATTGTAACTTCTTGTATGTTTCACCATGTTGTGAAGATGCTGGTCAGTTGCATTTTAATTTTTTTTATCGGCTGATGGAACACTGGAAGTGAAAATGATCCTATTCAAGCTTTTCCTTTTAATAACTTGACCACTGTGCTCGAGAAATGATACGAGTTAAATGCCTTGTGATTTATTACTCAATTTGCTGATTCTGAGCTGCAGATTCTATTGAGAACTGTCACGGTATGATAACCTCCTCATGTGGAAAATAGTCCTACAGAGGGAGCCCAGATTTTATACATTGTGATTACAATGATACATTGTTTTGAGAATTCTGATTAAATTGTTTTCACTATACTTATAATTGTATGTTGATTGCATTGATATTTGATAGTGCCTACAGTGATATTTGATATTGAGTGCAGTGATTTAAAATTGATAGTGGGACAAATTTCATGTTCTATTTCCTCTTATATATGATTTTCTACAGGGAGCCCTTTCTAGGATTTTGTGTATACATCATTCTCAATTCTCATGCTTGCAAACAGTGCAAATTGCTTGCACTTTAGGCACAAGGACACAGCTGGAATTAGCTTTCATATGGCGTACGGTAAGCTACATTTCTTACAACTTAATATGTTACATATTATTCAAAATTTTGCAAGTTTAGTCTTCCTTTTTTTTCTTTTCATTTTGTTCATCACATAGGTAAGCAAACGTATCTCACAACATGTTACCCTTCTAGACTTGCTGAAATTGATAATTCCTTGTTGATATGAATGTACCTAAACTTGCTAAAAATTTGATGGCATATATTTTCTCCATGATGCAAGATTGGATATAGTCGAGACAAAACTATATATGTACTCAAATTTGATTTTCTTTCCTTAGAACAAATGACAAGGATAATTTTAATCATAAGATGCAACAAGAGATTCTAACAAAAAAGTCCCTAATTTTAGGCCTAATGATAAGGAATCCAACCAATTTTCATGGAAAAAAAAAAATAAAAGAAAAGAAAAGAAAAAAAGAAAAAAGGAGCCAATGGCAACACATGAAACAAAAAAGTGGAAAAGAAAAATTCTAACCTTCGTGAATTGGAATATACATTCAGATGCTTGATTTCTATGTGATTTTCTTTCTTGTTTAAAAACTTGGATTGCGTGGTTCCGGCCTTGAGCGAGGATCAGCTCCTGGCTTGGAGCCACCGGAGAGGAAAAAATTCTGAAAATTTATTTTTGATGATTCGAAGGGGTAAGTTCTTCGAAATATTGAAAAAATTGGTGGTGGGAATTGTGATGGGCTGTTTTTGTTGCTTCAAGCAAAACATTGAAGCAAATAAACAGAGATTAGCAAATAACGCAAGAGAAATAAGAAAAGGGAAGACTCTAGCCAACCTTGTAGATAACATCTCTCTTGAATCAGGTACCTTCAACAATTTTTTTCCTTGCAATTTTATAACTTTATGTTATTCTGAATTATTATGACATGAGAAGAATAGGGTCACCAATATTCAATAACAATTGCATTTTCTTGAGATGATTTTTCCTTAAGCCTGAATTATCATATATAATATGAAATATTGTCAGATTTTACTACAATGTAACGTAATCTATAAACTTTATTATTCAACACCTGAAAACAATGCATAATGTATAAGAAATCAAACATAAACACCAATACAACATTGATATATCACAATAGAAGTTGTAAACCAATTCATTAATATTTTCAGAAGTAACTGCATATGAAAAAGTTTTGCACAATCTTGGATCAACTCAAAAAGTTATAAGTCAAATCTATAAAGGGGAAAAAAAATCATATCACCAATCAACAGTTCAGCATAAAGATTTTTGTGACTTGCTTAGAAAAGGTACATATCGATGCTTGTTCTTGTGAATGTATTTCATAAATCAGTAAATCTAAAAGTAATCAAATAATATCATCTCCAAATTTTAACAAGTTTTGACATGTACAGCGACTACCAAGCACCGGATGGTAGCTGAAGAGATTTTACAGATTGAAAACAAGAATACTAATGAGGCCAGAGTATTCAAATATGCTGAATTAATGAAAGCAACCGATGACTTCAAAGAGGAGAATCTAATAGGCGAAGGAGGCTTCGGAAGAGTATACAAAGGATACCTTGCTGAAAAAAAACAAGTAATCCCCTTTCTTATATCAACTAGTTTCTTGGTTTAATTCAGATATCAGCAAACGATAGTTAGTTCATTTTTCACAGGAAATTGCAGTGAAACAACTCGATAAAAATGGTTTACAAGGAAACCGAGAGTTTCTAGTTGAAGTTTTGATGCTGAATCTTCTTCATCATGAAAATCTTGTTAACTTGATTGGATATTGTGCTGAAAATGGACAGAGACTTCTCGTTTATGAGTATATGAAGAATGGTTCCTTAGAGGATCACCTCCTTGGTAAGCAATTAAGAGTTTACCTAAGGTTGTCAGAATGTTTTCATTCAAAATTTATGTTTTCAAATATTTATCTGATCACATAAAGCTATAAGAATCATGTCTGTTTGCTTTGTTTCTTGTTAGTAGTATCAGATACATAATAGTGCCTGATAAATTCAACTTCTTGGTAAGCCACCATAGATTTTTTATTAAGGTTGCATCAGTATGTTTTCATTCTAAATTTATGTTTCAGGGTTTTATTTGATCACATAATGCTATAAAATTCCAAGAATCGTGTCAGCCTACATTCTTTTCTTGCAAGCATTGTGGGACTCACAGAAGTAATTGGAAGTAAATTCGACTTAGAGTTGTGCATTTTCATTCAAAATTTATGTTTTCAGGCATTTCTTTAATCGCACAATACTATAAGTTTCCAAGAGTCATGTCAATGTACGTTATTTTCATTCAAAGTTTATGTTTTTGACATTTCTTTCATCAAATAAATCTATATGATTCTAAGAATCACTCAACTCTTCATTGTTTTTTTCTGTAAGCAATATTAAAGGACTCACAAAAATAAGTATAAGTAAATTAGGGGTCTTATTAAGAATGAAAACTTCGATCAATCATTTATCTAAGATAATGATCAAATTCATCAAATTTTTTCTTTGCAGAGCTCCCACCAAATAAGAAACCTTTAGATTGGACCACAAGAATAAAAATAGCAATTGGTGCAGCAAAAGGCCTCGAATATCTACATGATGTAGCCAATCCACCAGTGATATATCGCGATTTCAAAGCATCAAACATACTTCTCGATGAGAATTTTGAGTCGAGGCTATCTGATTTTGGGCTAGCTAAGGTGGGTCCCAGTGGAGATAAATGTCATGTATCGACACGGGTGATGGGCACGTATGGTTATTGTGCACCAGAGTATGTTCTGACAGGTAAATTGACGACGATGTCTGATGTATATAGCTTCGGGGTTGTGTTCTTGGAGATAATTACAGGGAGGAGAGCTGTTGATACTTCAAGGCCTTCAAACGAGCAGCATCTTATTCATTGGGTATGTTAAATTTGCAAAACGTTCCTATTTTCATAGACTCTAATAAGCTTGACGCATGATAGTAAAAACATGGAACAGGCACAGAACCCCCTTAAATTTGGCCAATTTGAGATAACCCCCTAAAATTTAGAAATATCAGATAACCACTAACAAACACCGTTAGTCTTACCGTGCACATGAAAATCATGTGCCTCCAAATGACCAAAATGCTCCTGATGGGAAAAACCGTTCATGTTCTTTTGAAATAAATTTGAAGCTAGTTTTCACAAAAAACCCCCTTGATTGGTACAAGTTTGGTCCAGTGTTGCTAAAATTTAATAACTAGAGTGTTAATTTGAGTATAGTCTTTTTACAAGTTAGTCTAAGACCATTAGGAGAGTTAGTTGAAAAAATTGAAAACATTTCGGAGGTATTCTGAAGCACCCCAAAGTTACAGGTGGTTAAGTGACATCTTTAAAGGTTAGGGGGGTTATCTCAAAATCGGCCAAACTTTTTTTTGGGGGGAGGGGTTGTGAAATTTACCATAAAAACATTGAGCATATATCTGATTTTGTTATGGATACAAACACAAGAAAGAACTCTATGATTTCGCATTCCATTGCTTGACTTCTCTAAGCTCCTGAACAAAGAGTTAGCCATATATGCATGTCAAGCCTCATAAATCTGAAATATTTATACATTAACTCCGTATTTGATAATTTTTAATTCCAAGAAACTATTTGCAGGCAGAACCACTGTTCAGAGATAAGAAGAGATTCATAGAAATGGCGGATCCCCTGATGGAAGGAAATTTCCCTACAAAAGCTCTATACCAAGCTCTTGCAGTTGCAGCAATGTGTCTTCAAGAAGAAGCAAGCACTCGTCCATTGATCAGCGATGTTGTTACTGCTCTCCAGTACTTATCGAAGAACAATAAGATACTGGGGAGCTCTAAAGACTCGAGCAAAAGGTCTAATACTGATGACAAGGGAAATGATGATGAGGATGAATGAGGAGAAAAAGGATACAAGGTACTTGAAGATTCGGATCATTTGTAATCAAATTGTAAATTGATGGATTGATTGTTTTAATGAAGTGTTGTATTCGGCTAATTTGATTGTTTGAAGTTTCTTCTTCTTTTATTTTCATGAATTTGGTTTGGGATTGTGCATGCTTCATTCATATTAAGCATCAGTATTGAAAATTTTGAAGTAGTTGAGTTTAAAAAGATTTCATGTTACCAAC
This sequence comes from Asparagus racemosus, assembly GCA_037177215.1. NCBI lineage: Eukaryota > Viridiplantae > Streptophyta > Magnoliopsida > Asparagales > Asparagaceae > Asparagus > Asparagus racemosus. The sequence continues at coordinate 1,781,774 of JBAKGM010000279.1, forward strand.
CTGATATTTGTATGTGCTGCAAGTTTACAATGCAGTTGTGCACATGAAAACATGCACGAGGTTACAGTCAGGAATTAGAAGTTACATAATCAAGCATTAACTATAAGACAAATAGATATATTATGCACTAAATTAACAACATTAACATTGAAGTATTTTTATAAAGCAATATGCTTTCGAGTCAGATTGCTTCTTAATCTGTAGTAAGTATTAGTCCTGAGATATTGGAAGAAAAACTAAGATCTGGCTTATTCAGAGTAAAAGCTTTGTTAATGTTGGTAGTAGTGATATGCAGCCAATGATTTCTGGTTTAGATCAAAATCAGGTTTAATCACGGATAATAAATGATATTTTAGATTGTGTAGGTCAATGATTTGTGAAAGCTCCAATAAACTTAAGTGAAGTGACTTTGTCCAGCAAACTTTTTTATCTCTTGGATTTGTTTTAAGATGTGTGTTGCTACGTGATACACATTAACGCACGTATCTCAAAGACGACATTGATGTGTATCATGTTAGCACACATTTCAATACAAATCGAAGGGATAAGAAATTGGTGAACAAAGCCATCGGTCCACTTCGATCAAAGTTTGCACAACTCCGTATAGTAACAATATTAAAAAACCAATGCTCATTTATGGTCATATCACGGTCAAATAGGCTAAGACGCAACTAATTAAACACAACACCCAAGTGGGTCTAGCCGAGTTGGTAAGCTACCAATAAGTAGTATTTCAAGGTCTCACCTTTTGACTTTCCTGGGAAACGTACACGGGAATTTAAATTCCTAGAATATCCGAGACGGTATGTTGGGGGGTGCCCTTAGTCATGTCTGGAAGTTTGATACCTATTCAAAGGATCATGGGGGACGTTCCCTCGTCAAAAGAAGAAAAAAAGAAAAGAAAAAAAAAAGAGAACAATTTATTTTAGAGGTTTGCTTCGGTGCTCCAAAATTAGGATTTTTTAAAAAAATTTAAATTAACAAAGAGAAAAAATGAGCTAAAATAAGAAAGGGCGTTTTTGTCTTTTACCTTTCTCTTCTAATTGGTCTCTATCCTAAAAGCAACCGTCTGCTTCTCTCGTTTGTCATTCGCAATCTCTGTCGCTAGAAATTTTTCCGCCCTCTTGTGTTCATGCCGCCTTGCGTAGAGAAATTCTTTTTTTTTTCTCCGCTTGCTGAGAGAAGTCTTTTCCTTAGCCTCGGCGAGTTCGAACAAGATCAAGTATTTAATCACTCATTAGAACCCTAATTTTTTTTGATTGTGGGAAAATTGATCATTGATTGTTTGCTAATCTTTGACTGGTACTGATTTGAAAATTATCCATGTTTCTATATTTACCTTAATCATTAACCAATAACAAAGGCAATGACGCATTCTTATATCGGGAATATATAATATACCTCCCAAATCCATATCCACTATGGCTTGTTTTTGTATGTCTGTTAAGCCACTTACGATATTGAACATTTTTGTTGGATTACAATAAATACCAATGGATTCCTCTCTGACATTTTCTGCATTTCAATTAAACATAAATCTAAGTACAAGAAAAATAAAATTATAACTCCTAAATAAATTGCTTAAATATATATAATTGTGACTTTAATTAAAATAAATTGCTTAAAAAGAGTGCATGCATGCAAACTGTAGGAGATTCCGTAGTAAAAATTGCTGTTGA
>JBAKGM010000279.1:1798450-1810691 GCA_037177215.1 Asparagus racemosus
CGATCATCCCCTTCGTGGGCTGATCCCCGTCAGGTGTTTGTTTCCTTCGTGAAACAGATCCCTTAGATCCACAAACCTAGCATCTAGATCGTTGATTAAAGATCAGGATTGCGCGGTGGTCCACGGATGGAATAGAGTCCCCGGCACAGGCAGAGATATCCACGCAATCGAGGATCCGATAAACGGCCCCGCGTTTGTTCAAATCGGAAAATTAAAGTTGTATTTTTGATTTGATATTTTTCATTGTAAAAGCCTTATAAAAAGGCGAATTGCTATTTGAATATCGTTGTAAAAAATAAATTTGTAACGAGTTCAATTGCAGATCAATGAAAATGTCTACAATTCCCGTTTTCCGCGCGAACAATCCTCCCAAAATCTGATAGAAGCATCATTCCCTACTTTACAATGAACAAGACTAAAAAAAAAGCTGGTGAATAGAATAGAGATCATGCATCTATTTAGAAGCTGAACTTTTAGGGGGTGAACTAATGGGATTGGATTGGTGTTTGGAGTAAGGGGAAAAGAACACTTTGCTTGTGAGGGAGTTATGATCCATGATTTTCCATAACCATTTAGATAGAAGGGTTTGGTTGAAGATAGAGAGATTGATGACTCCTAGGCCCCCCTCCTGTGTGGATTTACACACTTGACCCCATCTGACCAAACATTTGGGCGAAGATTCTTTTTGATACCCTTCGCAAAGGAATTTCCTCATGATTTTGTCAATGGATTTGATGAGCCAATTGGGGAGTTTGAAAATTGACATGTAGTAAAGGGGAAGAGAGGAGATGACTGAGTTAAGGAGGGTGAGTCTTCCTCCAATAGAGAGGGATTTGTTTTTTCCAGTGGGACAATTTTTTAGAAAAGGAGTCTAGCAAAGGCTGTCATTCTCTCGTAGATAAGGTGCCTTTAGTTGAGAGGCGGACCAAGGTAAATGAAAGGGAGAGAACCAGCTGAGCAGTTGAGGATTTTGGCTAGCTTGTTCCCTTTGAGGGGGGTTTTACCAAGATGGAAAAGGTTGGTTTTAGCATAGTTTATGCTAAGCTCAGATAGGTTTTCAAAAATATGGAAGATTGTTTTGAGAACAACAAGGTCCTGGTTGCTGGCTTTACTGAAAATAAAAGTGTCATCTACAAACTGTAGGTGTTGATGCTATGGATCACATAGTCAAATAATTATGTTATTGAGATGATTAAGGTCCTTTAACTCCTCTAGATGTCTAAGCTTGAAATTTCCTGGGTTGTCCTGCACATGCCACAAATCGTGAGAGGTTGGGGTTTGATCTCTAGTGGTTCCTCCGACGATCAAGTTAGTGGATAATCTTGAGTGGGGAAGTAATGATTAAACTAAGTGTTCTCAAAATAGGGCTAGAGTATGTAAAAATTGCTTACCTTTGTCTGTAAACAACTCCCCCGTTTATAGCAATAATCAAGGGGTAGTTTGGTAAGTTTGGTCAATTGATAGCTGGCTGTTGAGTCAGCTCTTGCTATAAAGATGTCGGCCGGCGAGTGAATAGGGGTCACTTCGATCGGGTATGGGTCGGTGGCAAAATTAGATTTTGCCTTTACAGGTGTCGCTAATTGAATAGGGGAGGTCGAGTCAGCATTTAATGCGAAGTGATAGAAGGCACGTGGTACAACGTGTCTTAAAGGTCTACAAGCTCAGAGCATTGATGGCTATGATCTTACATTCAATGTGGTGATGACTCATCACTTGGCAGGAGGCTCGAGACATGGTGTCGTTTTCCAATCCTAAGTGGCATGTTGAGTAGCACCGCCTTTTGAGTCGAACTCGCAAGGTGCCGGCCAACCGGTGGGGTGGTCGACTAGGGAGTCATCTCACTCGAAGAGGTCGATTCGTATTGCCTTTTGAGTTGAACTCACAAGGTGTCGGCAAAGGAAGTTGTCTGGCGAAGGGGTTGGCTTGTCAACAAGTACAGCCTTTCGAGTCCTCGCAAGACGTCGGCATCTTGAGTCATCCGAGATGTGGATCCACACTATCTCGACTTGGATTAGTCTTCTTAATGCGGGATACTTATTTGCCATTAAACACATACTATTATTTGGATAATTTAAGACTATAAGAGTAGGGATCTAATAGAATTAAGCTCACCTCTAAGATTGTGCTTAGAGAGATCACCCGATAGTTCACTTTGCAGAAGCATCTTGTTGAGCACATCAGCCACAAGAAGGAAGAGCACAGGGGATAAGGGGTCTCCCTGTTTGAGACCCGTACGACACCTAAAGAAGTTTGTGGGAGAGCCATTGACTAGGACAGAGGTATGAGAGGAAGAGAACACCGATTTAATCCAGTGGCACCACTTAGTGACAAATCCTCTGGCTTTGAGGAGGGTGAGGAGAAAATCCAATTTACACAATCGAAGGCTTTCATAAAGTCTAGCTTGATTGCACAAATTTCTTTTCTACCTGAGGAGCATTGGTTAATCATTTCAACAAGTGCCCTTTTCTTACTGTTAATTGGGAGGGGAAAAAATGTATCTTTAAATATCAGTCATGCAGGTTTGTGCCTTATATGTATGTCTTTTTACAAACTACTTCTGATAACATTTTCTGTAGACTTTCCTCTTGTGAGCTAGTATTTATTGTGTTCTCCTTCATATTAACTTTTTGTTAGAAGTTAATATGCTATTGTAAAATTCATAATTCTAGGAAAATGTTTCTCTAGCTTTTCCAATTATCAAAGTAAAATTTTTTTCATGTATATTCTTTTTAGTATTATAAGAAATAATACAAATTCCCAATTGAATGTCACCTAGCCTCATAATTAGACTAAGGATGCAGAAACTGAGTAAACCTTAACGATATTGACAACAAAGGTAAATAGTTAAATTTTTGTTTTACAATTGTTGAAATTCTTTTAGTAGTTTTAATTTGATAATAAGTTTCATTTCAGATGCCTACTTATCCTCTAAACTGTAGGAGGAAAATGAATTAAGGTAATGTACTTCCTCTAACAATATTTGAGAGAGTATATAATTATAAGCAAGTGAAAAGAAATTTATTATGGAATCAAAACTACTAAAGAAAATTTAAATAATTGTAAGAATAAAAAATACAAATAGTTAGCTTGCAATTATAATACTTTTTTATATAACTTAATTGACAACATATTTTGCATGCATTGTCACACTTTTTGACCGCATGCGGTGAAACCATTGAGATTTTACTCGGTTTCTACCAAAAAAAAAAGTGTGGCCATGCATGCAAATATGAGAGCATTTTGAAATTTTAAAAATGAACTTCTCTCAAACCAAAAAGTGGGACCTCTTTTAAAATAAGTTTATGGTAAATAGTTTCTTTAACAAAAATTAGGATAAATTTCTAAAAAAGACCTTTTCAAAAAAAATTTATTAATTTCAACCTATTTGCAAAATATTTACCAAAATTAACCTAGTTTCAGTCATCTCAAAAAAACTAGATCGATTTTGAAAAAAAAATTTTGGAACTCCATGAGATTGGCAATTCTGTAGAACTAAATTGTGTGTTAAAATCTATAGGATTCACAATCCAGTAGAGTTTATAAATTGTTTTTCAAAATCGATCTAGTGCTCAAAATATTTATCAAATTTGACCTAGTTTCAGCCAATGTGGTGAAACTAAGTCTATTTTGATAAATATTTTGGGAGTCCGAACACTACAAAAACCCATTGAAAGATAAAGCTCATTTAGATTCTCATCAATAAGTCCAATGAGTCCGAACATTACAAAAGCTCAAAACTACAATACTAGAACTAGAAACATAAAAGAACACTAAGTGCATTCGAATTAGTTACTATTAGTTTTGTAATGTTATATTTTTATTTTTAGGTATATAGATATTTATTGTCCATCCCTTCAAGAAAAAATTTCTTAATATCAAAGAGCATTCATTTAATTTAATTTTCTTCTTTCTTGTAAAGTTTGATTAGCTTTGTTGTCGGGAGTGATTGACTAATCATAATACTCAGTGAAGTCAAAAGCCTAATGCTTGCACATCGGAGATTTCACGTGTTAGAATCTCGATCCCCTCCCCAATATAATGATTAGTATATATATGTAGTTTGAATAATTTCGATCTATTGGTAGCTCACAGAAGTCGGCATTGGAATCCACATGTTCGAGCCAACGGTTTTGAGCCTTACATGGGAGAGGATAATTATTCATTTGTTCTACTGTTTGTCACACATAAAACTCAAAACCATCCACTCGCATGTAGACAATTCTGTGACCAGTTAAAATATATTTAACCTTTAATTATAAAGATGTAAATTTTACTAAACACTATGAAGCTTGGTGTAATTTCAGGCAAAATCTAAATGCTTAGGGATGTCACTTAACTGCTAAAATGTTTGCATTTTTAGAACCTATTTTCAAATTATATATTAAAATAGGCACAATTCAAATCTTTTTCATGCTCATACTCTTGAATCTAAAAGAAATCTTAAAATAAAACCTGTGACTCTTCAAGATGAATTCGATAGTTTAAGCCCAAAATTTTATACTAAATTCAAATTAAATCCTAAGGTTATTAATTAATTAATTAAATAAAAGCCTAATTCTTGAGCAATCATGATTTCTTAATTATGAAAAATACTAATATTATAGTTTATAAATAAATTTAAATTATAATTCTATTTAGAATGAGTATTTTATGTTCTTTTAAATTTTATTGATTCATACCCTTTTTATAAAACCACAAAAATTATGTAAAAAATCAGAATTTTTTTGCCCTAAAAATATTCATGTGATCATTTTAAATGGTAGGATTTCAAAAATGGTAACAAATAAACTTTGAGAGGAAAGGGAAAGGTGTAAAGAATAAACTTTAGTAATCTCTATACCCGTCTAAACCTCCACCTACAAATCTTAAACTTTTTCTCAATAGTCCGATTTCATCTGTATTTTCCCTTCAAGTCCTCAACCAAAGAAAGAGTGTATCAATGGTTTATATCAGGTTAGAATCTCTACTTTTTTATTTATATTTTTTCTCCTTTCTCGTTCCTCTAACGATCACCATCATTAGACCATAATGCCATCATACTATATCGTGTCTCCTCTTATTAATTTCTTTACATGATATTTTCTTTTTTCCAAATATTATAATTATATAACTAATTTAAAAGTAAAGACATTATTGATTGTTAATTTATTAAAGAGATATAATTGAGAGATGAGGGAAAGAGATTTGGAGGAGCAAAAAAGAGAAAAATGTGAAAAACTATTTTTTGGACTTATACTACAATAATAATTTAAAAAAGTTATAACATATATTATAATAATAATTAACAATATATTATAGTCTAACACAAAAATTATTTAATAGTACTTAACATTTGAGTAAACAATTATTAAATAATAATAGTAAGTCTAAAGTGTATAAATAATATTAATATTATCGAAATACATAAGTTACGTACTTTGTGATTATAAAAAATTACCCCACATCATTTTATCAAGATATTCTACTGCACAAAATTGTTTCTAATTATCCCAATAAAAAATATCCGTATGACTTTAGCAATTATCCCGATTATTATGAAAATGCCCCTATAAATAATTCGGGTTCGGGTTAACCACAACACAAACCAAACCGCCCGACAACTTAAAACCCCCTCTTAAATCCTAATTCCATACTAATCTCGCTCTTTTTTCGCTGCCACCTCCCTCAAACTCCAAACTGAATATTCATTCATCGAAAGAAAACAAAAATTCTCGAGATCAATTGGAATCATCAATGGCGTTCTCCTGGTCCCATTTCTCGAGATCCTCCTCTTTAATTTAACTACACTTAGTTTATATACAAAAGAGAATAAAGATTGCCGCGCCCTGAGAATCACGTCTCCCATCCGCATCATCCCAAACTTCTCAAAATCTAGAAAGATCTTCAAGATTTTCTTTTCGTATATTAGAAGTTGAAATTTTAAAGGGTTTTTTTAATAGTTTAATATATAACCTTTTTTTATGAAGAGGTGATGTCGATTAACAATAATAATTTATTTTAATTAGATTTTTCTGAACTCTACTGTTTCATGTTAGAATATATTAGTATTGAGAGGGTTATGCAACTTTGCATAGGTTTTTAAATACCTTACTATAGTTAGCTATCAATTATGAGGTATAAACGATTCTTTGAATTCAATTTAACGACATTTTTGCATACAAGCTAAGTAGTGGGGACAAATATACTAAACATTTTTTTTTGGTTTTTAATTTGTTTTATAGCATCCATGATAGTGGGTTGAGATTTGAGAGTCCACTAACAACTTTGAAAACTTTATATTCTCACTCAAAGTTTTTTATGCTATCTATTTTTAATTTTTTTATTAATTAATTTTTTAATTTATGTTGTACTTCTTAATTTAGATGGTCAGAAGCACTCAAATTGAAATGCATTTAGTTATAATGTTGTATTACTAAATTAATTGCCATGAAATGGATAATTCTCATTGTTCTAAAATGAATCATAGAGAAGATGAGAAAGAAATTTACCGACTACTCATTTGTACATTAAACTGTTGTTTTATTCAAGATTTGGTACAACATAAGATTAAACAAAGTTAAATTCAGGAGTTAATGACTTGCAATGAAGTCCATATAAACTACAAGTTTCTAGTTTCATGTTTAGCAAACATATTTATTGAGGAGGGCAGGGTTGTGTAACATATATTACGAAGGCTTGAAAGCAAAAATATTATTCAATTGATATTTTCTCCAAACAATGACAATGATATTTCTTAATATGGTACATAAAAATTTAATTATTAGAAAGAAAAATCACGTTAGTTTAAGTTCTTTAAGACTTGGGCTGTTTGGTTTGTGGATTTATCTTGATTAATATAATGGATTTTGAAAAATCCAAATTAAAATAGTGTTTGTTTGTGATGGCTATTCAAGAGGATTCATATGAGGGATAAAATGCAACCTAATTTTGTTCGGTTGTACACATATTTTTTGAGAATGTATGACTAAATTCACAAATCCGATTGAAATTAGCATAACTTTAAGAAATTATATTTGATACATTTCTCTATGTGGTCACCCAAAATCTGTGTACAAAAAATAACAAATAAATAATATATTTGGTAAAAATCCATGATTTTTAACTTGTGGGTCCCAATTTTTAAATCCAATGATGCAAAATGCATGGAAACAAACAGCCCCTAAGTTTTGGGTGTCTTTTTATAACTTTTTGAGGATTTAATTATAATATATTGTTAAATCCAGTCAAAAGTACAATATTAGATGTTTGTTGTAATAACAGTGAAAGAATCAAATGGGGGTATGAATTAAATATTATTGGATCAATATTTATATCCATTATTATTAAGTGAATAGCAGACCAATATGCATATAAAATTGAACGGGAATTCTACGTTATTTGCTTTTGTTGAGTATAAATAATTTCATGTTTTTTCGATACATAAGGTTTTAGTTTTTTTTCCTTCAAAATTTGTGTATTTTGAGAAAGATACAAGCTTAATTAAACAAATCCTTCACTTCCAACTTTGCAACCTAATCGAAATGAAATCTTGAAAAAACTAAACAGTTCCATTTAAAATTTCAGATCGCATAAATACTTTAACTGTTGATATTCGATAAATATGATATTAAAACTCAACTTCATAATAACTATTTAATAGCGGAAGTATGAAATAGTTAAACGCTCATTTCTGTAGTTGATAACATCTCAATTTAAAAGATGATATCTCTTAAAAGATTTTGTTGCCAGCAACAGTGACAAAAGATTCATCCTACACACCAGTTCCTACATAACATCTACAAGGAAAATAGTTGGATTTTAAAGCTATTATAAAATAACTAAGAAACTTACAAATCAATCATATCATGTACGCTACTTGGCGTAAACATTTGGTGGATAAGATTTTCATGTTTTGAAATCAATTGAAATAATATTCGGAACTATTTGTGATTTTCGTAGCCACAACCCACTTTGGTCCAAGTCGAGCACTTTTTTTTCTCGCAGCTCTAAAAATATTTTTCTATTTTCTTAATATTTTATTTTTAAATTTGGAAGTAAAATTTGAGGAATTAGTTATCACATGTGATTTTATTGATAAACTACTGGAAGTTAGGACTAAATTGAATTATTTAGATGTGTTCGTACTCTTTGAATTTAGATTTATTTAGAGTGTGCATTTTGATTCTTTAGCAGATTTACGAAATACGGACCTCATTTCTTCAATTTATATATAAATTATTTTAGCATTGTTTCATGGATTCTGATTATCTACCGTAACTATTTCCTATTTTGAGCTCTTTTAATTTTGGGACAGGATTTCATGTGAAATAATTTAGGTTCGTCTACATTGGGTAATTTTTTTTTGAATTGATTAATTTTTGTTCTATAATTTGTAAAATAAGCTTTTAATTTTACAAGAGACTTGGTGGTAGTTAACTAAACAACTGTTCAAATTTTAATAACACTTTAACTCAAATCTATGCATTACACGAGTCTGAAACTCGCAATTGCAAGCTTTAATAACAAGGGTAAATAAAATTTACTAAAAATGATACAAAGAAAAAGAAAAAAAAATAGAAAGAGTTGCACCAACCACTTATACAAAAAATAGCCCCAAATATTTTTAGGGTTTTGAAACTAGAGAGGAGAAAGTCTTGTCCTTGAGTCTCCTCTCTCTGATACGATTCAAAAATTGTTGTTTCAATCTCATTAGAAATCCAAGGCAAATTTTTTTACCTCTAAAGTTTATAATTCCCACTAATGTTTTAAGTTTTTTCTAGTGTTAAACTATTGCATTACTTTTCAAATTCTTTCGTTACTTTTGTTCATCCTGTTCGCTTTTGATTTATTTTGTTTAGATTTTTATGTTGATTAAATAAATAATTGAGGTTGAGAAAATTAATATTGATTTCTGTCTGTGATGCTAATTATTATTTTATTCCAACAACATAAACGAAATAGTCCACATATTTAACATAGATGGAACACTATAATAGAAATGGAAAATTTCCATTTGTGATTTTTATCGCAGATGAAAAATTGGGAATTGTTGATGAATTACTGATTCTAATTTTCTACTGGTGAAAATAGGTGAAAGAATTTTTAAATTTTTATGATAAATTTCTAATTTATTCTTTGTTGGACTTTATTGTCACTACTTGATAAATTTCAATCTTCTACTATATCTTTTGCGATGTCTTTTCATATTTGTGACAACCCTCTTTATAGGATATGTTTCATATGAGAAATACTAATTTATTAGGGTATGATTAATGAATATACTAAGAAATACATATGAAGTAATTAGGGTATAGGTTTCCTATTAAGATAAGAGTTATCATTAGATTTTCGAAACATTTAAATATTGCCTATCAAATTTACCCATACACATATCAAATTTAGGTAGGCACGAAAGTAGTCATATTTTTGTATATGTATTTATGTTTATTTCCAACTTGAAAGATCCGCTAACCATGTTTTCGAAACTTAGCCAAATTGTTGAAAGTGTTCTTTGATTCATATTATTTTTAATATTAGTAAATATATTTTAATAATAAATATTATTTTTCATTTTTTTATTTTGCTCCTAAACCTATTCACTCTATTCTCCATGTACTCATCCTTTACTTATACTTAATTGTTTCTATTTTAAGTATTTAAGTATCATATTTTAAATAAAGTTTTAAATATTAAATATTAGGAAAATATCGAATGACCAAAATTCATATCAGATTGCAGATGCTATCGGGAATGCGTGGTAAATATCAGAGTGCTATATTAAATAATGTGTGTATATAGTACAACATCATAACAATATAATCTAAATGCACTTAATGAAATTTTAGTATACAAAAATATACAGAATATATGTTCAAAATCACTAATCAACATTTTAGAATAAATAAAAGTCCATATCAACGTTAGAATATTTAATTGGACCAAGATACTACTTGATATATTGGGAAAACTATGTTATGTTATCCAAAAATTGCTAAAAGTGTATATTATTTTACGATAAGCAATATAAAAGCATATGTCACCAATATATTAGCTGATATATCAGTCATGTCGGGGACATAGCACCCAAAATTGCCAAAGGTTGGTAAAAGATATTTAGACCATATCATTTTGCAGTTGCAAAAGAATATATCGGCCAATATATTGTACCATTTTGGGTATGTTTAAAATAGTGATTTTAAAGATATGAAAAAAGCACTTTAGTTCTATCAATAAGCATGAAATATCACTGATTAACTATAGTAGGTATTTCTTAACTAGGTAGTTTATTTTAAGAAAATTATATAATAATTGGCTAGTGTTGAAAATAGACTTAATAAGAATGATTTTATGTTTTCGTGCTTGATCGGGGGAAAAATGAATGGGTACTTAGTTGGAAAAGGAATGGACTTGAACAATTATAGGAATATTTTATAAGATGGAAATCAATATTTGTTATTGAATGTTATGCGGAAAAATTAAACATAGAGATGCAAGCATGAATACCTCCTTATTTGAAAAATTTGGTTTTCTACAACTTTAGATACCACCATATACTTTATCGTGCATTTTACACTTTCCATTTTATCATGTAGATTGATTATGTCGTCTAAATTATATCTCCTACTTACAATCATCTTTATATCAACAGCAAAAACGAGAGGAGGAAGACATTTGGGCTTATTCTCATTTGGATCATATTTCCTATTGTACTTCTCTCTCCATATCATCTTTGTGATTATTCTCAATTGAACATAATTTTTGGTTTTCTTCACATGTTATATTTGTTTTACTTATGCATATAGGTCTTGTGGCTCTTAATGCAATTACAATTGCAACATTAGCAATGTGTCAATCTATCCAACATAATGTGCATGCTCCTTTTGATGATACACATAGTTTTAATCGAACATGTTCAAGATAGGATGCACCTTTTGCTTCAGGCAAATACTTCTCTTTATAATCTCGTGAGGCTTCTTAGCTCCACTAGTGATGTGAATATACCATCGACTTCTATTAGTGAGAGCAATGTAACATTTTAACTATAGTAATAGAATAGGTGAACAAATTTCTAATATTATTTTTTATGAGTAGGGTTTTCCTGACCTATTTATGGTGCACACTGCTCTCATGGGTGTCACGGATGTCATATATTACAAATGATGAGTCCATGTTCTCGTACTATCATGAAAGGAATTAGACATATGCTATGTTCTCAAACATTTCAAATCCTTCAAATGGTTTTTCTGGATATGATTTATATCATCAACAAGTTAATGAGATTAATGGTGAGAGATTTGGGAATGCAATTGTTTTACCTCTCATTCGAGGGGATATGCTTCTTTGGAATTTGGATGGGGAATGGATAAAGAACAAATGCTCTTTTTAAAAGCCCCTGTAGATAATAATGGAGTGGTTTCACTTGGTGTTGGAATTAAAAAATTTGTTGATTATAATCTTAGAATTAATCTTCATGGAACATACTGTAGGCGTTGAAAATTTCTTATCAGTCCTCGAACTAGACTCGTGAAGGTGGGTTCGCGACCGACGAACCATCGACCGACGCGACCAAGAACGGCTGACGACGTAATAACGCTACGAAATGCATGAAGCGGGTCGACGAATATCTGAACTAAGTCGACAAGGCGTGCACGACGACGGAGCGATATATCACGGAATAAATCCGATAGTGACGTTCTAAGTTAGCGGGAAATCAGTGAGACGAGTCGAACAGACTCGAACGTCGACGCAGCATGCAAGCGACGATGCCGTGCCGATCCAATTCTGGACTCGACGAAATGATCGAACAAGACTGGAAATACCTGAAAGTGAATCAGAACAAGGGGCGAGTCGACGAAACGTTAAAAAATGACGGAAAACGACGAATCATCGGGAAGAAACGACGGAAAACGGCGAACTTCGGCCAAATGGCCGAAGCGTTTCGGCCATGGACGAAGTGCTCGGCCTTTGAGGCCGAGCTAGCACTTGTTCCCCCCTGTTTTGCTATAAATACAGGGGGGAGCATAGATGAGGAGTTGGAAAAATTGTGAAGACTTGGATCTCTACGCGGGAGCTCTACAAGTTCAAGAAATTGCCGCCGGCGTCAATAGTTCTGCTGCAAACGTCAGATCCACGCCGTTCAAGCTCAGCACCCGCAGATCTAGGTCAGGTATTGTGATCTAAAACTTGCCCTCTAGTCTAAGCTGCGTCTTAGACTCAGGGTACCCTCTAGTCTAGGCTGCGTCCTAGGCTCAGGGATAGCGTG
>JBAKGM010000279.1:1810791-1824895 GCA_037177215.1 Asparagus racemosus
TGTGCATGTTCAGTGTTGTTATTATCCACTCTGTATAGACATCTTTTGTGTCTGTGAAGCCCCTCCGCTGCAACAATAATTATAGTTTGATTAGGATTTATTAAATATTTAATCAATTAAAAATTTTAATTATAAATTATTTTAATTTAATGAGGATTCTCAAGTGAACATAAAATAAAATTAGACGGACATCTGCCTATTTTATAACATGACACATGTCTTTCAGAAAACCATCAATTTATATATATGAAGGAGGGATTCTGTAGGCTTGGGAGAAGACTTATTTTGGGGGAAATTTTCTACTTCGTTGAGAATTCGGGGTTATATGTAAGTTTTATGAGAAACATAATACCACTAAGCCTCGAATTAAGAAGATCCGAGTCTATATATACAAATGTCATAGGCGTCGAAATATTCCCCCCTCCTAACTTTTGCATGTATCTAACATCTGCCCGATTCTGATGAAACGCAAGGAGTATGGTTGATATTGAGATGAAACCCCAGATCAAAAGAAGGAAGCACGAGCCTGAAGAGTATGAGGGTATACCTACCGATTTGATCGCCTCTGAGATACTCACCAGGCTCCCCGTTAAGAGCTTGCTAAAGTGTAAATCCGTGTGCAAGTCGTGGCGTTCTCTGATCTCTTATCCTGCCTTCATGGCCGCGCATCTGAAGCGTTCGAGGGAGAATCCCCAGCTTGTGATTTCCGCCCTTACGCATAGACCCAAACCCCGTCGAGGATTCGCTATGTACACTTACCTTGCTGTTGCTCAACACGCAGACGCAGATGTTTGTGTGCAACCCGGGTACTAAAGAGTTTGTAGAATTGCCCGCAGGCGACCGCGACAACTATACTTGGATAAAGGACGCGATAAACTATACCGCTGGTTTTGGTTATGCTGAAAGTACAAACACCTACAAGATAGCCCAGTATTTTTACCGTTCTCGCAATCTTGCAGAAAAAACATATGACCTGGGCTTCGAGGTCCTCACCCTAGGAAGAGCAGAATTGGCATGGAGAGGTATTGCCGAGGAGCCACCCTATCCGATTGGTGACGGTCGCTGCCCCATCGCTGTGGGTGGAGTTATATATTTCATTATCAATAACAGACTCCACCGGGACTCTCCAAAGGCCTTCCTATGCTTCAATCTCAGCGACGAAAAGTTTCGTGTGGTCGATCCACCTTATCGACATCCGATCGATCGTGACAATATGAACATTGTTGATTTTGATGGTAATCCGTGTTTCATCCATCTGTCACAAGGTAAGATGAAATTTGAAATGTGGATTTCCAAGGATTTTATCGGGCATGCGTGGGTTCCTTCCTTTAGCTTCAATCTGCTGCAGCCAGCGAAACTCGTGTTGCCTGTTGGGTTTCGTCGTGGAAAGCTTCTGCTCAAGGTGCATGATGAAGTTCATAAGTTGGAGTATTATGATCCTCAGAGTAAAGTGTTTGATCCTGTCATTTGTATTGCCAAAGATTTGAACTTCTACAACGAGCAGAGTTGTGGTCTTCACGTTTTTGCTGAAACAACCGGGTTCATAGTAGTGAATTATGCGGAGAGCTTGGTATCAATCAGACCCAAAAGCTGAAAATGGAGTTTAGAGCTCATAATTCTTCTTTTTTTGTTTTGTTTTTTATTGTTTTCTCCACAGAGAACGTATAGTTTGTAAATGTTTCGTTTTTTGTCTCCTTCATGGGGTATTGCTATGTATACTTGTCAGGTCTGTCAAATGGCCTGAGACAACAAGGGGTTTGCCGACTCTAACCACAGGCCATCGGGGCTGACGAGTGTTCGGTGTAACAAGACAAAATGTTCACCAGATGCAGCAAGGGCCATGGATATATAAGTCGGAGCCAAAAGGGAGATGACAAAGGGTTTATTAGACCAGAAGAGGAATTGTTCGGAGCTGACGAGGGGGTTGCTGGATATGGCCACGGTTCGTCCGAGCTGATGAGGGGTTGGCATGTGATGACGTGGGGTTTTTTTGGAGCCAAAGAGATGTTCATCAGAGCTGACAAGGGCCCTTGGAAGCAGCCATTGTTCGTTAGAGCTAACAAGGGGTTTGCCTCAGACGACAAGGGCTTTATACGCATTATGTTTTTTCTTGTTTTCTTCTTCTAGTTTGCATCTTGTTTTATTATTATCTTTTTAATGAAACATTGTGGGGGGTCTTTAGGCCTCACAGTTTCTCTTTGGGGGAAAAACATAGCTTGTATATTCCTATATGATGGTGATATTTATGCTTCTATGAAATTATTTTTTTAGACCCAAAAGTTGTTTTTGGTCATGTGGATGCTTGTATTTTGAACGAACGTGAGTTTTATCTTACATGTTGACTTCTCACATACTCTCACACAGGTAAAGTTTGATGTACCATCTCATTTTTGGTTTGTATACGTTTGGTGTTCATACAGTGCTTGGAAATTTCAGCTACCTAGTCTTCACATGTATCTTGATCATATATTTTTTAATCACATCTTTGATACAAGAAAGGTGTTTGTGAGTTTATGTTAACAAACAATTGCCCTTTTCTTACTGTTAATTGGAAGGGAAAAAATGCATCTTTAATTATCAGTCATGGAGGTTTGTGCCTTATATGTTTTTTTTTTTTTTTTTTGCAAGCTGCTTCTGATAATATTTTCTATAGACTTTTCTCTTGTGAGCTAATATTTATTGTGTTCTCCTCCGTATTAATTTTAGAAGTTAGTATGCTATTGTAAGATTCATAATTCTAGGGAAATGTTTCTCTAGCTTTTCCAATGATCAAAGTAAAAAAAAAAAAAATTCATGTATATTCTTTTTAGTATTATAAGAAATACAATACAACTTCCCAATTGAATGTCACCTAGCCTCACAATCATACTAATCATGCAGAAACTAACTAAACCTTAGTGATATCAACAATGAAGGTAAATATTTAAATTTTTATTTTACAATTGTTGCAATTCTTTTAGTAGTTTTAGTTCCTTTTCATATGCCTATTATATACCCTCCAAAATGTGGGAGGAAAAGGAATTAAGGTAACGTACTTCCTCTAACATTTGAGAGAGTATATAATTATAAGCAAGTGAAAAGAAATTTATTATGGAATCAAAACTACTAAAGAAAAATTAAATAGTTGTAAGAAATAAAAAATACAAATAGTTAGCTTGCAATTATAATAAATATTTATATATAATTTAATTGACAACATATTTTGCATGCATTGTCACACTTTTTGACCGCATGAGTTCGAAACATCAAGATTTACTCGGTGTCCGCATAAAGTGTGACAATGCATGCATATATGAGGACATTTTTGAAATTCTAAAAACAAAGTTCCCGCAAACAGAAGAAGATGAAATTCTTTTAAATATTAGTAAGATAAATAGATCTATAGATTAGAATAATAGCATAAGAATAATGGTGTAGATAAAGTAATAGACAGGTGAGGAGTTATGAAGCACAGGATCGGGTATGACCCGACCCGCAAAATCAGTAATATCAGATCCGCAACCCGTTAAATAACAGAATGACCAACGACCACAAACTCCCTCTCACTCTCTCGCTTCGCTCTCCCCCAAAAAAAATACAAAACAAAACCCTAACCACAAAAAATCCTTCGCCTATGGACAAACCCTAACCCTAATTGATGGATCTCAGTCCCTCATCATCGCCATCTTCATCTCAATGGCTTCCTCCCTCTGCTTTCGCCCTCCCATCTCCTCTCCTCGCCTCTTCTCGCATCAATTCCGAGATCGCCGGCGGCGACCGCCTGCGCTGTTGGTTAGGGCGTCGGCGACTAGCGGAGGACGCCGAGGGGCGGCGGTTGTGTGGTTGAAGCGTGATCTTAGGGTTGACGATCACTTGGGGTTTGTTGATGCAGTTAAAGAGAATCAAGTAGTCGTGCCTGTTTATGTCTTCGATCGTCGGATTCTATCAAGTTAGTATTTTGTTCCCTTTTTTGCATTTAAGCGATAATTTTGTGTGATTTTCCATTTTTAACAAATATCGTGGAACTTTGCAAGGAACTTTAAATATTTAATGTGCCAATGTCCTTTGTAATGCAAGGCTGGATAATAATTCAGAATTATTCCTTTTAACACCTTATGTGCAGTCTGGAGATATGGGTATTTTCTGTAATTGAGGAAATGTTAAAGGTCAATTATGGGTATTTTCAGCTTTTATGCAGTCTTAAGTTTAACCTATGGTTTTCATGTTATGGTGCCCGCTCGTGGCACATCTTAAAGATTTTACACACGAGTTGTTACTCATCCTTTTCTCATATAAACTTTCTTTTTTCTTTCTTTCTTTTTGTTGACTGAAGAGATGGTCATTAATAACCCATGTAGAGGGTGCATTTGTGTAATTGGCCCAAAATTTTGGGATAATGGCTTCATCGTTTTGTAAGAACAACTAAGCCATCTGATATTGCGAATTTAGTTTCCTGTACAAGCTATATTCTAGAGTGCCAAATGGGGTGTTG
This sequence comes from Asparagus racemosus, assembly GCA_037177215.1. Lineage (NCBI taxonomy): Eukaryota > Viridiplantae > Streptophyta > Magnoliopsida > Asparagales > Asparagaceae > Asparagus > Asparagus racemosus. Next base: position 1,815,263 of record JBAKGM010000279.1, read on the forward strand.
ATTGGGAATTAATTGCAGCTAATGCTGTGAAGATTGATGCACATTAACATACATAAAAGAATCAGGATAAGTAATTAGTAAATATATATTTGGACCACACTAGGGAATCAATCAATAGTGACTGCAAAATTTTAACTCAAGCTGCAATCAAATTGTACCAATTTTTATAGATTTTAATTTATTTTGGGGAAAAGGTACGCCCAATCTTATGACCGCAAATAGGATACTAGAGTAGTTGATGCTGTTTCCACATATGAGCAGCGGTGAAAATTTTCTATTCTCAGAATACAGGCTACCACCTTCTACTAGTGGTCACATATATTCTTCTTCAAAATCATCAAGATTCTAGATTTTTCCCTTGCAGTATCTTCTTGATTCTCAGCCTTTTAGTTCAAGTTCAACCTTTTGTCCACTGTTTTAAAAAGCCTCCGCCTAATCCGCCTAGGCGTACGCCTGGGCCTAGGCGGTACCTAGGCCGCCTAACTACCTAGCGCATAGGCGGTACCTAGGCTGCCCACCTAGATTTTGGGAGTGTTTAGGGGGGAGCATTATCTGCTTATGTGGACTGCACCATTTAGGCCTTGATCGTGATTTTCTGTGTTGCAGGCTCTATGTCCTCCACCCTCCTTCAAGCTCCTTTAACCTCCAAATATGAACACCTCCACTACCTTCTTCCGACCTTCAACAAAACCTCCTCGACCACCACTTAAATGAAGAAAGAAATCCGTCTAGACACCAGTCCGTCATCTAAGCTTTCTATAACATTGACATTTATTATTAATTATTGTAATTAAATAATAAAAAAAACCTCCTAGGCTGTAGGTGTAGGGTCCAACGCCTAGTCCTCCTAGTGCTTTCTATAACCATGTTAGTTATTATTTTGGCTATTTAGTATTTAAGTATGCATAGTTTATTGTGGATGTAAGATTGCTATCTTTTTTTATTACAAATTTATATGAATTTAATATATATGTTTATCAATTATTATAATTAAATAATTTTAAAAATAGCCAAATGCCTAGGCGCCGCCTAGGCATACGCCTAGGCATCTAGGCATTAGGCGCTGGCTCAAACGCCTAGTCCGCCTAGCGCCTTCTGTAACATTGCTTTTGTCAATTCTTTCTGTCAAATTTATTATCCCTGATTCTATGAACTGATTGTATGAAAAATTTGGAACTTTGCACATTTACGCCTATCACAAATTTCCAATCACTTTGAATATCTGATTGCCACGTCGAAAGCACACTGATAAGTTTAGTTTTTCAGAAAATGGAAGGAGTAGAAAATGAAAAAAATATGATAGGAACTGGGTGCAATTATAAGAAGGTAATTGTAGTTTTATTAAGGATAAGATGTCAGAGAACCATCTAAATTGGTTTGTACATGTATACTGGAGAGCAATACTGGAGAGCAAGAATTGCATGAGTTGCTAGGAGCAACAGAATGTTAGTTGAAGGTGAGATTCAGACTTAGGAATTTCCAAACTGGACATGGATTAAGGCAATAAGTTGTGCAGAATTGTTAACTTAGCGTGGTCCATAACTGAGCTAATTGGAGAAAACAAAGTCATGTAGCCAAACTGAAAATTTGGGATGAAGGCTGTTTTGTAATTGAGATAGACATATTCATGACCCACATTATATATCATCATATCTATAACAGTGGTTCACGAATCATTCTCACTTCCCTTTTGCTCTTCAACATCACAAATAGGAAGCAGTAGCTAAGATAGAAGTCAGAGAATCACGGTGAAGTTTAAAAGTATAGAGTTAAATTTGGTGTTTTTTGGACGTTATTCTAGTTCATTTACTAAATGTGTTCATTTCATCAAGAGGGCATAGACGGGCATCTTGTACAGATATCCTAAAATGGAATATGCGGAAGATTTCAATTTTTATTATAGAGATATTCATTTCCTATTCTAGAATTTCCATATTTGACATAATCAATGTTTTTTGAGACGATACATGTCTTGGTCTTGTTTTTTTTAATTGTTACAGGTTTCTCTGATGAAATGCTAGAATTGCTCGTTTTTGCGTTGCAAGATCTAAAAAAGTTGCTGAAGGAACAGGGATCAGATCTCCTTATTTGCTTTGGTAGTGCAGAAGATGTCATAGTGAAACTTGTGAATGAGGTTGCTTGGCAAGGCTTCTTCCCTTCTTCTGATTTTCATATACTGTATATGTATGTGACCTAGTTCTGCTTTCCATCTGCATCAGCAGCAACACATTATTATTCATGTCTCCTGATTAAGCTCATTGTTTTTAATTGTAACAGGTTAAAGCTACCCACATTTTTGTGGAAGATGAAGTAGAGCATAATATTCGTAGTGTTGTTGATGGTGTTGAATCATCCTTGTCAGCTGAAATTTTTCCATGGGGAAGCCCAGAGTTTGTGCTATGGAGAACTCCATTCTATGATGTGAAGGTAATCCTATATCACTGTATGTTCAGTTATGTCAATGTTCAGCTCTATCTGTTGTTCTCAGGTATTTAATGTGCAGCATAATGACACATTATGCCTTTCTGTTTAGAACTTGAAGGAGATACCTCCATCATATAATGGTCTTCAAAAGCTGAAATTGCCGCTGTCTAATCCAGTCTCAGCCCCAGCACTACCTGTGCTGAATCTGGAACTATCTAGAGGTGTGCTTCCATGTTGTTCAATCTTAACTCAGCTTGTTTATTGTAATCTTATGTTATCTTGGAGAAAAATTACTTGACCTACTCAGTTGGGAATCTATTCATCCCAAACAGTCTGGCATCAGGCCTCCTTTGCATGTCAGCCAATTTCCTGCATGTTTGGCCCCATGTATTTGCCAAAGAGTTTGGAAATGAATAGACCATAACTGAATAGGTAAAGGATCACTCCATTATTAAAAGTATTTTTATACATGTATGGATGTTCATCCATATGCACAGAAATACGTACTTGTACAATATGTATATAGCTATTTATTTATGTCCACGACTTGGCAATTTCCTACTCGTTTTTTATGATATGTTTATTCTTTAGGTACTTTACCTACATTGGATGATGTAAGGAAGTATGTGAAGGGAATGTCATGTGAAGAAGATGAGAAATGGAATTCTGTAAAGAGAACATCAGCTAAAACCATATTGAGAAAAGAGAAGAACAGTCAAACTGTAATGAAAACTGATATTATTAATGGCATAGAAAATTCTGAAGGAACTAGTTCTGAAGTCACATTGGCATACAATAACTCACGATGGAAACTGGAAAAGTCTGTGTTTGCATCACAAGGAGGAAATCAAGTTAGAGGTGGAACCGATACCGTTTTGAATGCTTTATCTGCTTATTTGAGATATTTGGAGGGAACAGCAAGGGATGATTGGCAGGAGTATGTAATTACTTCGTTTATATACAAGTTCTCTAGCCCAACATCTTTTTTCGTAGTTGTTTAGTGCTTAGTTTATGCAACTAAATTTCTTCTTTCTTACAACCTGAGGAGAGCTTATTTTATTCTGTTGACAGATTACATGATAAATTGCGCATGGTTGAAAGTAGACGCGGGGCTTCATTTGCTGGCCTTTTTGGAACTGCCCTTTATCTTGGAACTATATCAAGGAGGAGAGTGCGGTATGAAGCTATAAAGTATGAGAGGGAACGTAATGGAGGCTTTCTGTCTCCCTTTGGATACTCAGCAGCAACTGTTGAAGCTGCAATTGAGACTGTTTGCTCAATGGAGGTATGAGTTCATCAGCATTCTTGGAGTATATGCTAGCAACATCAATTTATCTTTCAGTGTACTTGTTGATTAGATGAGAGATTGTCCTAATGTGCCCCTTAAGTATCAGTTCTTTATATGAGTAACACTAGAGTTGATTATGCAGTGGTATTGGCTCATTGCATTGAAGAGCCAAAAGTACAAGAACACAATGTTTCCCATAAGAGTATGGAGATGGAAAGGCTATCTGATTCAGGTATTGCACCAAACTGCTTTAATTCGTTTTTGGTTACACATTTTCTTCATTTGCCTCTTCATTTAACTCCAACACATGGATAAAGCCAAGAGCAAATAAAAGACATTCCCTGTAGATGATTGCTTACCGTATTGGGAAAAAGAACTTAACTTTCTCTGTTAAAATTTTGTTATATGACAGTTTAGTTGGTTTTGATTCTTTAGATATTAATACATCATTAATATGTTTCTTATGTCACAAGTTGTATGGATGAAGTTATGTCTTTCTGAAGAAAAAGAAATTACTGCATCCTGTATTTGTGGGCTTTGCTTAATTAGTCCCTCCCAAAACAGTATACAGTTGTTGGTGATAAAGGTCCTGCCGTTCTTTTTGTTCATGGTTTTGGAGCATTTTTGGAGCATTTCCGTGATAATATATCTTGTATGGCTAATCGGGGACATCGAGTTTGGGGAATCACGCTTTTAGGCTTCGGGAGGTCGGAGAAGCCAAACCTTGCATACACAGAACTTACATGGGCAGAATTATTGAGGGACTTCATTGTTGATGTTGTGGGTGAATCTGTGCATCTTGTTGGCAACTCAATTGGTGGTACGTGCATCCCATTGTTTCAGTGGCAAATATTATTATATTTCTGCTTTATGCATAGTATATCTGCAGTTAATTCTTATATTAACCATATATTCCCATTCAGGTTATTTTGTCGCTGCTGTGGCCGGTTTGTGGCCTATTTTGGCTAAGTCAGTTGTTCTTATAAATACAGCTGGTTCAGTGGTACCAAATTATCCTTCTGTCCAGTTAATCGAGGTACAATCATTCAAGTTGTCATACAACTCCCTGTACCCAGACTTGTATGTATCATGTTCTATTGTTTGGTTTGGCATTGTACACATGGCCGCTTGAACAGCCACTTATGTACACGCATTTGCATGAAAGACACCAAATGCTGGTTTGGCATGATACTATGTACTTATGCGTATAGGCTTGTAGGGGGTCTTTGTTTGCATGCAAGTGAAAAATGGAAGTGTGACAGTGACTTCCTTTTAACAATTTAGTTGTTTGTTTGCATGCAAGACAACAAGTGATTTTGAAAGTGAAATGTAAAAAGGCTGCCCAAGTAGGATTTAATGCAATTTTGAATTCCCCTAAAAACATTGTGGAGTCACACGAAGGTGGAAAAAAGGACCACTTTTCATTAAAAGTATAAATAATAAGAAATCCTAGTTTGCCACATCAAATCTTCACATTCTCACTTTCAGCAATAATTTATTAGTGAATCCCAGGTTTCCTGATGCCTTCTTAAATGGAATGACACTCTTGAGTGGATCCGTATGGATATGCTTAGATTATGGACTTAACCTAGTGAATATATCCCACAGAGGTCAAAGTTTAGAGAGGATACATAATGTACTTTTTATTTTTATTTTTATTTTTTGCTGTAACTGCATTACTTCTTGCTTTAATTATTAAAGCAATATTCTCATTCCTTTCGGACTTATTTTATTTAGAAATGGACCCATTTAAAGTACAAACAGATTTATGTTCACCTTTCTGAAGTTGGATTTTGGATATCTTTGTTACCTTTCCCATCATGTATGGGCAACACCTTTGTAGGCAATTCATATGAAAACCACCCATTTCCGTGTTCATTTAGAGCCCCATCGAATTAATTGTGTTATGGAAACTGGCGTAGCATAGTAAAGTATGGATCTACTGGTTTCAGACTTCAGTTATGATTAAACTAGAGTTTAACCTTGCTCTTGCATATATCAAGACTTTCGAGTATGTTTATTTTCGGAAATGCTGAGAAGGGTTTTAATATGGTGTTTCTTTTTATTTTATGAAAATAGCAATGTGAGGCACTTAATTCATATTCTTATAACTATTGAGTTCAACCATCAGCCTAAGTACATAGTTGAACCTTAATAGCTACGATGATATTCAATCAGCTCAAGTTACATATTTGATTCTATTTTATAGCCAGCACAAAGATCTGGGAATGGGATCGCATGGCTAGGCAGTCGCCTCCTGCTGCTGTACTTGAGATTCAGAGCTGAGGACATTCTGAAGAAGTGCTATCCATCTGTATGTTAGTCTTTGAAGATCCTTTTGTTATATTTTTATTGGGACTTGTAAGTATGTTGTCAGCTTTTTCTTTTATTTGCAGATCACTGAACGAGTTGATAGCTGGCTCATTAGCGAGATACTAAGAGCTGTATCCTCATCCGTAATATAGCTTATGCAGTTGCCAGTAATTTTTCTATTTTATTTGAATCTATGAAGCTCTGAAGACAGACTTCTACTCCTAGTATGCCTACAAATTTTTCCTTGTGATTTTAAAAGTAGATAAAATTCGTGATTTTAGAAGTAGATAAAATGCACTATGTATCGAATATACTACTTTAACATATTGACTAAAGTGGTAATAGCAGCCTACTCGTGGCTATGGAATAATTCTATAACGTGTTGATCGAGATAAAAAATAAGTTAAATGGCTCATATGAACTTACTTTCAGTTGTCCCTTTAAAGCTTTTATGTTCATGTTTCAAGCTAATTTGCGAGGAAGTATACATTAGGTTATGAGCTCCAGTTAACAATATGACACTTATTGATCATGCGTTGTCAAAATATAAGAGAATTAGAAGAGTAAAGCCGCTTCACTTCCATTATCATCTCATACCGTAATCATTCTTATCATTGCTTCTATATTGAGCCTTCATGTAGCTTATGTTGTGAAAATTATATTATGTTTGACATCTCTAGTACTTTGAAGCGGAAATGAGAATGTTGTGATGGCCTTGTGGGCATGCGCTAAAAGATAGGATAAGAAATGAGTGCATCCATAATAAATTAGATGTTGCTTCCATTACGGATAAAATTTTTTTTGTTGGGTGGGGTGGGGAGGGGGGTGGACTGACTAAGGTGGTTTGGTCATGTACAATGGAGATCTCTTAGTGCACCGATTAGAAAAGTGATGATATTATAGTTAATGGGGCAAAAAGATCTAGAGTTAGACCTAGGAGAACTTGGTCGGAAACAATCAAAAAGGATAGGATAATGATTAACTTAACAGAGGAGAGGAGATGACCCAGAATAGAATGGAATGGAAGAATAGGGTTCACGTAGCTGACTCGAAACATTTTGGATAAAGGCTTTGTTGTTATTGTTGCTGCTGCTGCTGTTAACACCTCTAGTTGTGAAAATTTGAGGCATCGTAACGCCTAATCTTTATATGTCGGCTCTTAAACTTAAATTTTTAAAAAAACCGTACCACTTGTTTACTGAAGACAGGATTTGTGATGTTAGCTGCTCTGTTCATTTCCTACTACATTTGTTCTAGTTGGAGCATCTATTTTCCTTAACATGCATAGGCATATGATCCTGGAGTTCTCGTGGTTCTAGAAAGTGTGTTCAACTTCAACCTTCGAGTTCCTCTTAATCGTTTCTTGGACTCCTTTGGAGGAATGGTCTTGGTAATACAGGTAATCAGGTTGAATTCAAACATAGCTCACTGCTTCTGAGATATTGAAACTGATACCTTTTTTAAAAACTGTTTCTTACTGAACTCCAGGGGATGAGAGATCCATTATCAGACTCAAAGTTGAGATTGTCCAAGCTCAGGGAGAACTGCAGCTGGGTTAGGATAGAAGAATTGGATGCAGGTAAACTTCTTTCCTAATTTGATGGTTTTCAGCAAGAGTCTTTTGTTGCTGCTGAAATGCATCACTTGAGGCCATATTAGTACAAAACTGCATCTACATATTAGGGTAGAGCCCTCGTGATGAAATGTTTTCTTTCTTCGGATAAGTTTCTGTTGATATACATATATGTGTGTATATGTGGATATGTATATATGCGAGTACCAGTACATACAATGGTGCAGTACATTGCAGTGCTGGGCATCGGACAGTCTTTGGCCTTGATAAAATTCCATTGTTTTCTCATGAACTGTTCGAATTTGAAGCTAGCAGGTTAACAACTTGGATAAAAGGTCTAAACTACCATTGAGAATAGGAGAGGGGGAGATCAGTACATAATATATGTTAAAAGTATAAAATTACACAGACAAAATTGACAAAATCATGTCACATATTACAACCTTCCCTACTGCTGTCATACATGATAGTTTAGTACAAAAAAATCGTGATAGTTTTCTCTAATAGAAAAGATTATGATAATTTTGGGTAAACCCATCAAAGTTCATGGTTATTTTGTGAAATATACCCAACAGAAAATTTATGCGGTTCATGAACATAAATGCACGTGTTAGAAATCTCTCTGTTATATATTTGTAATAACCAATGCTAAATTATAATTCTCTTGAGCAACATAACTTGTTGCTATCAACTAATGATACATGTTTGTTTTGATGCTCGCTTTCAGGTCACTGCCCTCACGACGAGGTGCCCGAGAAAGTGAATGACATATTGATCGAATGGGTGAAGACTGCAGAAGCAGAGAGCACGAAGCCATCTGAACTTGATAGCAGCCTTCAAGCTGTCAATAGAATCTAATGTTATACCCTGTTATATTTCAAATGTAACCAAGATTTCTCATTTGTTTGACAATATCGCGCACGTCACACAGCAAGGCTGGAAATGGGCTCAGGATGGCCCTCAGCTTTATGGGATTATCTTTTGCACAGGAACGTAAAGCACTGTTTTCTGTTGTGTTGGACTTGGAGTATAGTGAAAAAAAAAGAACAGGTTAAATATTTAAGAGTAAGTTTCGGATTCTTTATCTATTTTCTATCTTTAGTTGACTTGTTCATGAGCGTTATAGTTTCTGAGGTTGTTATTTTGAGGAGGATAAATTGTAGGTAATCCGCCTCCTTCCCATAAATGGAGAGGGTTGGTAAGTATTAATAAAGGAGTTGAAGGAGGATGATAAATGTTATTTGAGATGTAGATTAAGAGAAATATCAGGAAGTTATGTCTGAAATATTTCTTTATCTTTCTCGTAAGCATAGATCATAGTTTAGAGCTCGTTTGGACCATGACCGTAAGTATCAGAAGTAAGAAGCAGAAGCGGTACTTTTTTATTATTATTATTTTACATGTTTTGAGAAGTAGTGAAATAGTACTTCTCCTTTTTATTATTATTTTTTTGTTTGGATAACGATTGGAACTATCATTATGTAGAGAGATACAGGATCTTTTATGATTTTATTTAGAGTGAGGACTATCCGACTAAAATAAAAAACTAATTTTATTCCTAAATTAATGCAGATTTCAACTACTTTCGATATAACAAGCAAAATTGACCCATGCATTGCCGCAGCATTTGTGTGATGAAATCGAAAAATAATAGTTAAATACTTTACTTAGAAAATTCTTTCTCAATTTGTGGATAAAAATGTTTTTAGGATTTCCAATATAGGTAAATTAGTGTAAACGAATAAAAAAATGATTTAGGCAATTGGCTAAAAAAAATAGCTTGTCAATAATAAAATTTTTCGATTTTGCATCATAGATAAATTAGTGCAGAAAATTTTTTAAAAATAATGATTTAAGCATTAGGATAATTCTAATACCTTTGGTAGTTGTATTGTAGATAACGCCAAAAAAAATATTTTAAGCATATTAGTGTGGAGAAAATCAAGAAAGAAAAGCTTATTTTTATTTAGAAAAAATATTAGCTAAAGTATTTGTATGATACTAATGACTTGGTAGTCATTACGTACACAAATTA
>JBAKGM010000279.1:1831272-1842553 GCA_037177215.1 Asparagus racemosus
TAACGGAGGGAAATATTTGATAAACTGCTTTTTGTTGCAAGACACATTTTTCTCATGGAGGGGGCTTAGTTTTCTGTCCTTTTTGTTATCCTGGTAAAAGGTCAATAAACGAAGTTTTACGTGACCGGTCTCAATTAGAACATTCTACCAGGACTAGGTGCATATTTGACTGGATGGTTGATCTCTTGCTTGAGACTTTAGGAACTCTTATAAAGATTGTTCGAGTTTTTCGTGTGCTTTTAGCTCTATTACACAGCTAATTACATATTTGTAAACGATGCGCTTAAAAGTCAAATCTAATGAAGTTCTGAATCTTGAGTCAATTAGATTCCAGGGTTTAAGAGTAGTAAAGTTATGTTTTTGTGACATTTGCTATTAGAACCTTTGCTGTATGACAACCTTGAAGGCTTGAAGCATATGCGTTTTCTGTTGTCAGCAAACATTTTTTGAACAATAATGTAGTCAGATTCCTGCAAGATATCATTTCTTGAACAATAATGGAGAATGAAGTGTCATACTTAAAAATTCGAAGTTATGAATTCAAAGTTATGGTGATGAAAACAAAGATACTTTGACATCTTATAGAACCAAACACCAAGCTTATAGAACACTATTTCCTAAAAATGGGTGCATGTTTTTCAGATTCCTGCCAATAAAAGTAACACACAATACATGACATGTTTCACCCATAACTTGTTCAGAGGTTCTCTCTTCTTTTTAAATGTTTGTCAATTTTCTCCTAAAAACATGCACCCATTTTTAGGAAATGGTGTTCTATAAGCTTGGTGTTTGGTTTTTTTTTTCTTTTTATTACCCAACCTAGAATCGAACCTATGACCGTGGGAGCCATATTGGAACCTCCCAACCATTTGGGTCACCGCGCTTGTATCATTTAACATGTAAATCTGCAACTTGCATAAAGGTCTTTTTTGACATTTCGGCTATGTACCAAGTCATAAGTCAGGATATTTATCATATGTCCTCTTTGTTTGCTCTTGCTTATTATTTGTTTATAGAAGGTAATAGCAAGGAAGCTGTCATCCTTGCGTTCTTGTCTTGGTTTGACAGCATAGGAAGATCATGAATCATGATTGGTGTGGGCGTATCATTTAAGTGCCTTGTTTGTGTGTCTATTATTTTATCCTTAGGTTAAACAAGCCCCTGAAATTTAAGGCCTCTTGTCTTGAATCCTCCAGCAAGCCAAATTTCCTTGGGTATGATGGTGATCCTTGTTGGACTTTGATTTGAATCCAAATGTCCAAACATAACAGTGGTTGTATTGCTCTTTTTAACTTTAGTATCACTACCCTCGATTTTCTTTATTATCCTGGCATTGTTTACTTTGCACTCCATCTTTTCTCACTTGATTCCCACATTGCTGCAGGTTTAAGATGTCAGCAAAAGTTTCAACAGTGACGATCGCCGCAGCTGTTGCAGGATCTTTCGTGATTGCATATGCTTGTGATACAATAGTCTCTGATAAAAAGATCTTTGGAGGTCAGCTTTATAAAAACTTTGTTTTAGTTTTAGCTAAAATAAAGGCCCTGAAATTTTTTCCCCCCCTTTAATAAAAGGTTCCACCCCGAGCACTATTACTCAAAAGGAATGGTTTGAGGAGACTGATAAGAAGTTTCAGGCATGGCCTCGCACTGCTGGACCTCCGGTCGTCATGAATCCCATCAGCCGCCAGAATTTCATCGTCAAGTCATCTGATTCTTGAGAGGTTGGAATCTCTAGTCTACATGCATTTTAAGCTGTCATTTCTCTGGGTACATTATATGAATAGCTAAATTATTTATTTATTTTTTTTAATTCAGGTACAATGAAGTTGTTCCCTGGACAGAGATTCTTTGATAACTTCTCATTTGCATTCAGCAAGAGATTAGTTTTTCTTTCTTTCGAATGACTTTGTAATAACTTGCAGAGATGTGGACTGTTTCACAAACATACACATTTGATTTGTGTTCTCTGGACAGAGATGCTTTCATAAGTTCTCATTTACATTCAACAAAAGATTAGTTTTTCTTTCATTCGAATGACTTTGTAATAATTTGCAGAGATGTGGACTGTTTCAAAAACATACACTTTTGATTAGTGCTCGGTGCTCGTTTGACTTGTTTGCTCTAGTTGAACTAAAATGTCATATTTTTTTTTTTTTTATAGCAAATTGCAATACTTATGTAGTATTTGTCCAGTTACGGAAAATATGTTCATATACTAGAATGGAACTCTGTTTTGGATTTGGAAACAAGTTTCAGTTCAAGAAGCTCCTTAAAACATGCATAATGGATACCAAATTAACTATTGGTTAAGCTTTTAAACCTTTGATCCTAAGTTCTAATTATAGTCCATTAATTGCTTTTAGTGTTGTTTCGATATTAGTCCCCAAAATTATTGTAATTCCTATTGCGAGGATTATGTCGGAGGGCTTGGCTCGGAAGAGTTGTTGGGCGACCATTGTGCCGACCAGGGGGATCGACGGTACGGTACCGACCGTCATGTAGATAGAGGTTATGGCCGATGGGGCTTTTGAGTGATGGCAGGGCCAAGACTTGGTCCCTGTAATGCCTGTAGATCCTTTCGTTGCTCTCTCTCTCTCTTGTTCGGTTTGGGAAGAGGGAAGGCATTTTGAGAGGGGTGGTTGTGCCATGGATTCAATGAGAAATTTGCTGAAGTTGAGGAGGAGGTCCTACTTATTAGATGCAAATGGTACACAACTTGGGGAGTTTAATTATTATGGAGAAGTTGGGGCAGTAGGCATGAGTTCTTCTCTTCTAATCAACCGCATGGGTATTAAAATATTTGATCATGTTTTGCTTTTTTACATGTGGACAATTGTGATAGTACAATAAGTCAGGCGGTAAGTCTATTTCAATCGACAATTTCTTTTTGTTGAAAGAGAATGTGATATGATGGAGCAACAACTCCACCATAAAAATAAAAAAAACCCTATTATGTAAAAGCTAATATAATAAATTAAACCGGATGGCTAAAGGCACCATCAATTATTATAAAAGAATTTCGCGATTGTATACGTTGTTAATGAGAGCACAGTCTAATAGCGTTGGAAACTATATAAGACTGCTGAGTATCGAATGAAAACAGTCAACACGTCAAATGTGCACTCAAAGAATATCAACGTTTGGGTCTGTGAACAAATTTGGAATCTAATGATCCAAGAATTGACATTCATTTAGTATATATTTTATGCTATGAATTTGGGTCCGCTTGATACTTTTTCTTAGGAGAGAAAGATAGTGAGGAGAGGATCTCAAGCTTTCAAAGGCATGATGGCGATGATAGAGTACTAGAGGGGTTTTTGTCAGTGGTGTGAATTGCATGCAGTGCACATTTATTTGGGGAAAAATAACTTTTGGGTCTACTGCCATTATAGGTTAGTAGAGATGACAAGCAATTAGTAAAATACCCTTATAGATTTATAATTATAGGACTTGGGGACGGCTGCGAGGATTATGCTGGAGGGCTTGGCTCGCAATAGCTGTTGGGTGACCATTGCGACGACCAAGGGGATCGGCGGAGCGTAACGGCCATTATGTAGATAGTGGTTATGGCCGATGATGCTTTTAGTGATGGCAACGCCAAGACTTGGTCCCCGTAATTGTTCACGGGTAAAATCATGTCGATTGTCATTGTAAATGAATTCGTTACAAATTTATTTTTTATAATAAAATTCAAATAAAAATCGTGCCCTTTTACAAGGCTTACAACAGCTAACCGAAAAAGATCACAACTTTTCTACCCTAGTTGAACAAACGCGAGATCCGTTTATCGGATCCTCTGTTGCATGGGTGTCTTGGCCTGTACTGGGGACTCTATTCCATCCGTGGACCGCCGCGTGATCCGATCTAGATACTAGATCTATAGATCTGCGATGATTATTTCACGAAGGAAATAAACACCGACGGGGATTAACTCACGAAGGAGATGATCGCCGGAGTGGGTGAAATCGACAAAGCGAAGTCAGGCACTAGCCCTGGGATTAAGACGAAGCTTAATTTAGAGGGCGGATCTAATGGATCTGACCTGGATCTGGACTTTTAAATTGTTTGGATCTGCTGTGAATCACCTCCTTGCAGTGTAGATCTGAGTTGTGACGATTTCGTTGCTTGCATGGGATCTGGATCTGGCTTTTCTCCTTCGCAGATGCTCGGATCTGTGCAAGAACTCTCACGGATCTCACCTAGGATTCCTAAATTTACAACCCTAATATCTGAGACCCCCCTCTATTTATAGGAGAAGGGGGGAGGTGTTTTGTGGCCGGACACCTTGGTGTCTCGCCTAGATTTTAATCCCTTGTACTATTTTACCTATAAATTTTTTGTGTAAACTAGTGTATATTTCTCTTCCTTACACCATTGGATAATTTTTATCTGAATTTCTCGATCTTTATAACCGATGGTATGTTTTTGACTTTTACTAATAATAAAAGGGAGAGGATTTGCTAGTAAAATTTAAAAATTCTAATGATCTTTGCATGAGTGGAGTTTTTGTTTAAGTGGTTTCATGTTTTGATTTCCTAAAAATATTTGAAACACTTGATGCATTATTTTAGGGGGAGTTTTATAATACATGTGCTTGATTAGACTTCTCATGAATGCATGAATGTAGGGAGAGCTTTGCATATCACCTATATTTTTGCATAAAATTGTATTTGTGCTTATTGTTGCTATTTATATATCTCAAATATGCATATATTCAGGTATTTTGAATTTCAAATTTGTTATTATCAAAAAGGAGAGATTGTTAGGACGTAGTCCATATAATATCTCTTGTTTGAGTAATAACAAACTCTTACTTGATACTAATAAATGTTTGAAAAATGATACAGTACAGGTGAATATAGGTATAAGAGGCATACAAGGCGAAACAATGCAAAAATCAGCTTGAAAGCTGATTTTAGTCATCGAATTATCGTTGGTCAGCAGGGACTCATCGATGGTTGATCATGTCATCGACAACTACAGGAACCAACTGATGAAATTTTAGAGATAGGATTTCAACTCATCGATGGTTTGTAGAAAATCATTGATAGTTCCTGGACATCATCGATTGTCGACACGATCCCATCAATGATATAAGTCGACTGATTACAAATTTTAATATTTAATCTCAACCATTCATCATTCCTTTGATCTCCAAACTCTACCACATTTAGGATATCTCTTTCCTGACCGATTGGGGGACTATATATCATTAAAAGAGATATAAAGAAGAGAGGGTTCTAGGATTTTGATTTGAGAAGAGGTTATATTGAAGGGTTTGACCTCCAGAGCCTCAAAAAACTCTTTTTTGTCATGAACATCTTTGGATTGTTTCAACAAAGAGAGTTACCTTTGGATTTATCATCTACTCTGATCTTCATCATGCTACACTTAGATTCATCAAACCACGGTTTGTTTATCAAAAGGGATCAAGATCTTTCATATTCTGAGCTTAATTGTGTTTGATTGGCTTTATTTCAAACTTATTTTTACTGCGTACTCAAGCCAGTGTTGATTAAGAGTTGGGACTAGGTAGGGCTAGGTGTTTATTCATTTGGAGAGTTAGGTTAGATGATTAATTTGAAGTAGATTCCAGGATGCGATCTTTATAACCCTACTAAATTACTTTGTGATTCAGGAGAACCCTTAGTATAATGAGGGAGCCCCTTCCTGAGGAGAAAGAGTGGATGCAGTATTATTATCCGAACCAATATAAAATCTTGTATGTCCTTGGGTGGCTGTTATTTGTAGTTAATTATTGTTGTTAGCTTTTATTTTATGTTTTTCGCTGTATATTCTGTGTTTTTAAGAAAAAAATAGCAGCAACCATATTCTAACCCCCTCCCCCACTCCCCCCCTAACCCCTCCCCCTCTAGGCTTGCATCTTAGGTCCAACACAAACAACTCATAAAAATAGAAAAGTACAAATAGATCTCTGAAAAGTACAAAACTAGAAATGACCCCCTAGAAAGTATTAAAAAAGCCTTTAAATTCTAACATTACAGAGAACACCTTGAAAATCTAAAAATTACTAACAACTAGCTTTAAATTCTACAAATTATAAACAACTCCCTGAAAACTCCAAAAACAATAAATAGATCTCTTTAAAATACGAAAATGATAAACAATCTCCTAAAAATCTAAAATCATAAAAAGTCTCCTGAAAAATCTAAAAGGCAAAAAGATCTAAAAATTAAATAAACACAAAGAACTACCCAAAAAGTTATAATACTACAAATAGCTCTTTACAAAAAAAAAAAAAAAAGTAATAACCCCTTCAAAATCTGACAATTAGAAACAACCTCCTAAAATCTGAAAAATAAATAAAACCTGAAAATTAAAAATAACCATTATTAGGGATTCTCTACCAAAAGTTATTGGGGGTTAAGTACTAAAAACTTATTATTTGTTTTCTTCCAAAATTTATTGGGGTATTATGATCATTTGACCACACGTTAATTAGCAATCTTAATTTAGAAACTTTCTACCAAAGATTTTTGGGGGTTTATAGTGAGAGTTTCAAGAAATTTTGGAGTTTAGTTTCAAATACCCAAAGTTATTGGGGTTTAGTGAAATTTACTCGTATTCCACTTTGTAAAGAGAAATCATAAGCAAAGAAAATCTAGATTTGTTATTCTATGAGCAGACGAATAACCCAATTAAAATACAAATTAGAATTGGTTTATATGCTTACCACATCACCTTTGGAAATCTCAAGACCAAAAAGATATATATTTCCTATGTTCGATTGGTTTGATAATTTATGCAAAAAAAGGTCTAGTATAGCTCCACCACGTCAAATTTTTTATGAAAATTATTGTAGCCGTAAAACCTCCTAAATGGGTTTTAAGTTATGCAATAGGTCTCAAGCGTTTTTGGTAAATCAAAACACACGACCCCTTCTAAGGAAAAAAAATCTAACTCAAGTTATATAAGTTTGAAGGAGGAGCAACAGTCCAAAGAAAAAAAATTTGGTATAATTTAACTTTCAAAGAAATCAAAATCAAACCATATGAGCACGAGCATAATGCTAGTTAACATATTATAGGTAATTAGCAAAGAATTAATTTTATTGAATGAGCTGATGGATTGTACCATAATGGGGCTTAATGTATAAAGATTAAATGGGTAAATTGATAGAGCATGATGACTTTTCTTTTTGTGGGATTTTAATACTCTTGCTGTTTCCTTTGATAGGGAATTTTTGCTGCTCTCTTATACATAGAGAATAAAAAGATCATAAGAAAGTGGGGGTTAAAATATGTTACACGTCATGGATAATTAGTGAATGATTAATGGTTATTTGTTAGGGTACATTGCACATAACTTTCATCGCCTATACATTGAGTTGCACTAAGCCCCCCTCAACTTACTTATTAGCTTTTAGCCCTCATTAATTCATGAAAATGACGGATGTAATTACTTACCAATTATTTACTTACCAATTATCTTTCTAAAAATTGCTAAACCCACACATTTCATTTATTAGCCCTTAGACAATTCAAGAGAAAGAGGGTTGATACTTACAATTTATAAACTAAAAACTATACTATAAACTAAAATTATTAACTTATTAAATTAAGTACAATTTTCTGACATATCCAAATTCATTTTTCTCAATATTTAAATGGACAAAGCTTCATGAATGAGTTAATAGGTATTATTTTCTTATTAACTTCATTAAAACTATACTATAAACTGAAAATAGGTCAAAAATATTTTTCTGTTTCTATCTTTCCTTTTTTTTTTAGTGAGCCACGATTTATCATTTATGAAGGTGAACGGATACATCTTTTTTTCTCAACAGAAGCTTCGTGGTTGGATTTCCTAATCTTTTTGTTAACAAAGCTCAAGATGTATGAGCATAACTTGATGCCTTTAAAACACCCAACAACAATATTACAATAAAATAAGAAATGACAATTTAAGAAGAAATACAAACCGAAACTGGTTGTGAGAAGGGCATTCAAGCTTGCACCTACAACGTCAAACAAAAAAAAAGTTGTCATTACCATTATACAAGAAAATCATGGTAAATTAAAGCGTAACCAAAAGAAATTTTTCCATCCATCTTATTCTTATACCCAAAAGATATACATGACAATTTTTATCAGAGAAAGTTGAGAGAGGTTAAAGATGATGAAAGTTGGAGAGATGGAGTAATTTGTAGATAATTAATTGGGGTATTAGTGAGAGTTAGTGGAGGAAGGTTATGAGTGGATGGTTAAATAAACAATTGATGGTAATTATTGAAGAGGTCATGAAAATTGAGTATATATGTGTATTCATGCATGTACATGTTCTATATTTATGTTTTCATGTATGTAGCTGTGCAATTTACCCTATAACATTACAATATAAACTGAAAACTTTACTATAAACTGAAATTATTAACTTATTAAATTAAGTACAATTTTCTGATATATCCAAATTCATTTTCTCAATATTTAAATGGACAAATCTTCATGAATGAGTTAATAGGTGTAATTTTCTTATTAACTTCATTCAAACTATACTATAAACTGAAAATAGGTCAAAAAAAATTTTTTTGTTTCTATCTTAACTTCTTTTTTTTTAGTGAGCCATGCTTTATCATTTATGAAAGTGAATAGATAGATATTCTTTTTTTTTTTCCTAAACAGAAGCTTTATGGTTGGATTTCCTAATCTTTTTGTTAACAACGCTCAAGATGTAAGAGAATAACATGTTGTCTTTTCAGCTTTTTATTGGACACAACAACAAAATTACCATAAAATAAAGAATGAAAATTCAAGAAGAAATACAAACCAGAAATTAGTTGTGAGAAGGGCATTTGGGCTTGCACCTACAACATCAAACAAAAAAATGTTTCCATTACCATTATACAGGAAAATCATGGTAAAGCATAACCAAAAGAAATCTTTTCCATCATTCTTATTCTTATACCGAAAAGACATACATGGCAATTTTTATAAGAGAAAGTTGAGAGACGTTTAAGAGAGGTTAAAGATGATGAAAGTTGGAGAGATGGAGCAATTAGTAGATAATTAATTGGGGTATTTGTAAGAGTTAGTGGAGGAAGGTTATGAGTGGATGGTTAAATAAAAATTTGACGATAATTATTGAAGAGGTTATGAAAATTGAGTATGTATGTGCATTCATGCATGTCTGTGTTTTATATTTATGTTTTCATGTACGTATGTGATATGCATGCATGCGTGTGTTTTGACATATGTTGGCGGCTATTTTCGGTATAAATGTTTTAGCATCCAAATCCACTTTTATAATAGTACCAGTATAATGCATGTAGGCATACTTGCTTTATATCCCAATCGAACACATTTTCACATTTTAACTGCAAAAGAATTCTTCACAAACAAATTCTCAAGTAATTTTATAATAATTGCTAAACGAAACTAAGATCAATGGTTGTATGATATTGTTGCATTTTTTTGGGGTGTGTTTTTTTTTTTTGGGTTTTTTTGCGGGGTGGGGGTGGATGCAAATGAATGGCGTTTGTGGAAATATTTAGATAGGGATTGTTATGTTGTTCTCTTTTATAAGAGAAAGTTGAGAGGTTGAAGATGATAGAAGTTGGAGAGATGGAGCCATAATTAATAGAGAAACAATTGTGGTATTAGTAAGAGTTATTGGAGGAAATTTATGAGTGGATGGTTACATGAAAAATTTATGACAATTATTGGCTAGTTTACTAATTATTATCATGTGATTTTTATAATAAAAAAAGAAGTTATAACTTTGTAAACTTATTTGCACTCTAATACCTTCAAAGTTTCAGATTTTCTTGTCATGTGCTAAAGTTTTATTTTGAAAATTTAATATCCCAAAATTGCCAAATTTATGTTATCTTGACAGTTTGACGCCCCGAATTTCTATAGTTTTGCTCTTTACTTTTCCCAAACCAAAAATACAGAAATTTGTTAGGAAAATAATTTCTCATTCACTCTTCTATGTTCATATTCTTAAACAAAACTAAGGTTGACTTTGCACACTTTGGACTATCATATTCTAAAAAAAGGATAATTTATAGGTTAATGTAGTTGAGTGTGAAACCAGCAAAATTTATTGATAAGTTCTTTACAAAATTAACCCTAGATAACACGTATGCTTGACTTACAAATTGAAGCAACCTTGCATGAAGGACGATTTGGGAGATGAAGAGTGCAAACTGAAATAGAAGAGGAAGAAATGTCTTGTTTTTTGGGAAAAGATCGAGAGGCAAAATTAATAAAATTAACCCTAAATATAAACTACCTCACCTCTGCACATAGCCACCTTATTTGCAGCGCACAATCATCTGAATTCTCTGCACTAAATTAATCAAGATGAAATCATGCAAAAAAGTAAGTTATGAAAACCATATATTTAAATTAAATATTTATACATGTGGTTGCATGTGAACATAATTAACAATTAAAATCTAGTAATTAAAATCAAATTAATATATAGTAGATACGGCACGTGTGCATATAACAATATTAAAATATTTACACATATATCTAAAGTAAGTATATGTAAACTATTTAAGCAAAATAAATCTTTCAACTGACAATTGCAAAAATTATATAAAAATCCAAAATTATTCGGCTAAAATTATCTATATGCATGAGAAGCACTTAAAGTGCTTGCCTCATAATCATTAGTTGTTGTCCAATGCACGTGTGCATCTTGATTGAAAATCTCTTTTATCTCTGAATTTCTCCAAATAAGAAGACAATACTTAACCTTCAGTTTTAATTGTAATTATATGCGCCACTATTATCCAAATTAATAACAATTAACATATCAGCCAATCTAATTAGCTCTTCAATTATCAACCGGGGCCAACCTGCGAGGGGTTCATTCTAGCATGTGAAATCCCACTCATGAACCCAACAAAAACTCACCCTCATTATTGTCTGGAATCGATCGAACCCGCTCATCACTAACCAGTGCCTTCGTTGCAGCTTGTATTGCTCAATCGGTGCACCACCACTGCCTGATGCACCGCTTTTTCGAAGAGAGATTGACTCCCTTTTTTTTTTCTTTTTTTTTTTTTTTTTTGGTTGGGTAAGAAAGGCAAGTTTTATTAATACCAAAATATGACCAGTTGAGTACAAACTCTCCACATCACTCCTCCAACCATGCTAATATCTAATCTATAAGACGTTAACTAAATCTCCTCTACCAATTCAAATACTATCATCAAAACAGACAGTGAAGAAAATGTTAGATATTTTGTTAAGAAAAGACAATTTTGCCTTCATGAATAGTAATAAATTTTTTGTAATTAAAATATA
>JBAKGM010000279.1:1843784-1855307 GCA_037177215.1 Asparagus racemosus
TATATATATGTATATTCCTAGAAAATAATTTAAGAAGTAGGGTTTCAGATAGGTTTCAAGTTTTCATTCCAAAACATATACGATAAGTGATTTTTCTAAAGAAACAAGTAATATTTTTGGCCAGAAGTCGCCTCAGCTATCTCCTTCCGCGTAAACAAACTTAGAGCAGTTGATAGATCATCAAACAGTGAGAGACTGTCAAAGTCTATTTGGATTTTAAAATAGAAAGTATTGTCGCCCATGAACGGGTCGGACATTTACCCAGCCCCGAAACCCGCCAGGCCTAAAGGCCAAGTCCCAAACAACGCGATTCGGCGAATCGCAGAACCCATTAGAAAATCAAACCGACGGCGAAAAAAACCCTAGATTCTCTTCCCAATTCTACATAAAATCCGTCGACTGCGAGAGATTTGATACCCTCCTCCCTCATCGTTCCCAATTTGTCAAAAGACTCCATCGAGGGCGAGCAAGAGATCCAATCTCCTCCTCCATCGCCAGTTACTTGCTCGATTTGAGGTAATCTCTCTCTCAGCAAGTTTGAAGAGATTATGTATTTTTGATCTGTTGTTGTTATCATTCGCTACTTTCTTTCAATTGTTTATGATTATAAAAACTTATATTTTTTTCTGACGAAATTAGGTCCAAAGGTTATTTCTTTATCGGTTTCTAATTGAAATTATGGAAGAAAAAACTTTGATTACATCAAGAACCTTGGATTTTTAATTGTTGTGCTTTTAATTACCGTATTTTTAATTACCGTATTTTATAGCTAAAAGATTGCAGCAACTCCATATTTTGGAGTTTGTTGACAGGTGTGTGTGCGTGTTTTTTTTTTTTTTTTTTTTGGGTGAATGTTTTGAGTTGGAATTATTACTATAGACGTTTTAATTTGAATTGTTGGGGGAGAACTTGATGAAGAAGAAATGGAACCTATTTGAAGAAGAGTTACTGAGCGTGGTGTTATAATTGTAGTGCTCTCTGAATTAGTTGGTGTTTATTTGAAGAATTGCATTTAGTTATTTCCTAGTTATGGCTAGCATTATGTATGGATTCTTTTTCGGAAAAAAATTGTATCGCAGTGCCCATTTCATGTCTTTTGCTATGTTTTACTCATACAAGCCTGTCATAATTTCTTGGCGGGTGCTTGGATTTGAAAATGTGGGTTCCGCTAGTTTGACCTTTTCTGATGATTCTTTAAGTTTACTCTTGCTAATATGAAGTTTATTGAACAGGGATAAGACTATATATGGATTTGGAGACGGAGAACCGCCTTGCTGCCTTATTAATGGAGGAGGCAAGGCGATTGCGAGTTGAAGCTGAAAAAGAAGGTGTGCATGCTTATCTCCGGCAGCCTAATGTAAGGGGTCGCCCAAATTCACGTTTCCTAACTGCTACTGTTCTTGGAGTGGAACAAGGTTGGTATATTGTTTTAAGAAATTAGTTTGAAGTTTTGAGTTCCTGTTTGTTTCAGTCTCCAATTATGAGCATGACCTAATTTATTGATTTTATCTTGAATGTAAGATCAATGTTTCGATCAATTAGCCCAACATATTTTATACTCGTTGAAATTTTTATTGGATACTTGGAAAGAGATTGTTACGGGTACATGATGTGCTGTGCATTGGAAATCCTCCATTTGATCCACCTATGTAGCATGAGTGCTTCTACTTTGAATTCATGCACATGTCGAACTTACTACAGATACGTGTGTATATGCTGACATTTCCTTGGACACTTCTAAAGTACATGCCGGGCGCTGCTTGAACTTGTGTTGAACAATTTTCGTTCACTACTTGATTTATATTACATCTAAATATTTGCTTACCCTCATTTTATCTACGTTAGTGGGAACAGTGACTTGTTCAAAACTCTGATGAGTTTAGATATGTTTAGCTACTTTATAAAACATCGAAGAATATAGTCATATTCTTTTTGTGAAGTCATGAAATTGTAAGCTAAATGTTTTAACATATTTGGGACCAACGGTTGACATGCCTATGTATGCATTTATTAGTTTATGCATTCAACTGTCCTCTTGTTGTCGCAAGTATCCTAACTTTTAAGGAATTTTTGTATCCTATCTCTGTGTTCATATCATACCTCTGGCCCTTGTTCTCATCCATGTGTCTTAGAGCGAACTCCAATGTTTAATAATGCTCGTCTCTTTTTTGTTCATGATGCAACTCAACTGACAAGCAATACAGTATGTACGGTTGTCATGAAGGAAATATGCATCGTAATTTCAGGTTATCAATATCATTAGTACAAGTAACAACTTTCGTTTATATAAGTTCGTTCCATTTTATTGTCTCCCTTTCCTGGCTTATGATCTAGTTTATCACTGATTTCCTTCTTTTTCAATCAGCAAATAGAGCAGTGGAAGTGAACGAAATGTGGCGTGCTCGGGAGAAGGAGATGGAGCTCGATATGAAGCTAAAGAATAGAGCAAGAGCGAAGGATATACACAATAAGGAGAAGAACCGTGGAAATTCCCATAAAAGGGTTTCTTCTAGTTCAAGGCATGAAGAAGAAGCCTGTACAAGCTCTGCCTTACGCTCATCAAGCAAACTTCATCATGGTGATCATGCTTGTTACTCAAGCGAGGATGGTGGTCTGAGGGATGATGAAGTGGAAGAGTTTCTCCTCTCAAGGTAACATTTTGTCGTGTAGGTTCAATTTTTTCTCTTAAGTTGCGTGAAAATTAGAGTTTGATAACCTAGGAGAAAATGTCTTTTCTTGCTCTAAAAAGGGATATCCTTAGTAGGGATGATTCCAGATGTAGGAAAAAGAATTCATGTAGCATCACATGGAGGCTTTGCTTGTATGTAATGTATAACACAACAACACAGCCTTTATCCCAAATTTTTGGGGTTGGGTACATTAATGTTATATTTCCCTTCACCTTTGTTAGGGGTTACCTCCTATACTATGCTAACCACTATCATATCCTCTTTAACTGCTAACAACCAAGCTCTCTTAGGTAAACCTCTAATCCCTAGACTTCATCGGGTTAGTTTATTATTTTAGATAAAGAATGATTTATGCTTTTATTTTAGTTGTGAAAGTTAAAATATTGAGTTTTTTTAGCTGCATCCTTCTACATCTGTTCTATTTGCAGATCTACCCTCCAAATCTGATTCTTTGCTGTTAATTTAAAGCTACCCTTCCCATTTCTGAGATTGCACTGCAAATAGGATAGCTGTTGGTCATCAAATTTTGTGAGAACCGGCATAGCGCATCATTTAAATTGTATCTGATTTTCTTGTAGAAATCCTAATCAGTTAAAAGATTGTAGCGAATTTAATGCTATTTACTAAAAACCATAGTTTCTACATTGCAGGGCTAAAAGGGGTCGAGGTGCTATTGGCTCAAGGATGGATGAACCTGGTCCCTATCCTTCCATAGATAGCGATGCTGGAAAAACGTTGGCTCATCCTGAGACGAGAGAGAAAGAAGAGTGGGAACATCGAATTCTTGGTCCAGAGAAGCCATCATACATAAAACTTCAAGGGTCTTCAGATGATGAAGTTCATTATACATATAGCTTGAAGAAAAAACATTGTTCTAAGGAGAAGGGGAAGAAGAGATCGAGGGAGGAAAGATCAGAAAGAAATAAAAGTAGAGAGAAGAAAAAGAGCAAGCACCGATGCCATAAGAGTCGAAGAAGTAGAAGTGATTCAGATTGATCTGAGTAAATTAAGGGGACAATATTTGCATCAACTACTGTTTGTAATAGATTTCTCAAAGTGAGGGTGTTTCTTGAGTGCTGTTATTATTAATGTTCTCTTGAAGTGCTGTATTGAGAGTGTGAATAATACAATCTGTTTGTTATACACTAGTAGAAGCGAGAATATGATACAAAATCATAGGACAAAATGATCATTTCTTCCTTAAATTATCGGTGAACTCTCAAAGTTGCCCCTTAAAGTATCAATTTGCCTATTTTCTTCTTTAAACTATGTATATATGTCCAATGGGATAACAGATTAATGACATGATATTGTTATTTTGCATATCTTGAATTTTTTGCAATCTAAATAATAATTTTTTAATTCATAAAAATGATTAAATGAAAAATTTTCTTAAGAGAAAGTAGTTAAAAAATGTTAGTTTGGGGGAAAAGGAGATAAACAGATAAAACCCTATGAAAAAATACAAAAAAAAATTTGTTACATTATCAATCAGTTAAATATTTAATTGTAGATTCACAAAATGATCATTTTGCTCCAAAATTATATTATGGAAACCTGTTGCATTTCTTAAATAGTGAAATTGTCGATGCCTATATTTGGCTGTAGAGATTTTTGCACATGGTACCTTGAAGAAAAATGTTTTTTATTTTAATTTCCGAGAAATAGGGGGTGTATACTGCGCAAATATGGGCTGAATAATGACATTTTTTTTTGTTTTTACTTATGGTACAAATATTAATGTTGGGTATCGGCCCAGTAAGAACTAAAGCCCAAACTCAACGACCATTAAGTAATGCTGGATCTGGATCCGATCCGAAAACTGGCTTTTAGAGAGTACACCAGCATGGGTGGGGAGAGACTCGCTTTCACATTAAGAAGGTAACTTTTCTCTTCTCAAAGAAAGTTTCCATTAATTTCAAGTTCCTCTTTTTATTGCCATGATGATTTTTTAGATCCCTTCACTTCTCTTTTTTCTTGAGATTTTTAATGGGTTTTATCTAGGAGTTAATTTGAGATATGGGTCAAGCTGGATATGAGGAAAGTTGCCAATTTTTTTTCATAATTTTTCCCCCTTATGTGAAGATTAGTCACTATTTACCCAATTGCTAAATATAAATATCCAACTATATTCCCCATTTTCCCAGTCCATCTAGTTTGGGTTGTGTTTGTATTGATTCATATTCCATTTGCTTATTCATCTAAATCTGTGTCTTCATTTCATGGTTAAATTAGTTGGTTAGTTTTTTTAATTTTTAGGTTATATATTGCTTCTAAGAACTATAATCCGATAGGATCAATTTTTTTAAGTTTCTCTGGTGAATTTGCTTCTAAATAATTTGATTATATGTGAGAACAATGATATATTTATCTTTCAAGCTATTACGATGAACAATTGTTGTCCTTGTTGCACAATTTTTTTTTTCTGTTTTCTGTTGAAATCATAGATTATCATTACTGAAATGAAAATAGAGTATTATCAACATTGGAGTCATTAGATCTCTTTAAAAGTATATCCTTGATTTATTCTACATATAGCACAATACCTAATTTAGTACTAAACTATATTCGTACCTCCTTAATTTCTTGCTTATTTTATTACATGTTTCTTGCAGTTCAATCTTATTCTCATTTAGTCGATCTTTTAAAGAAAACGACTAGGATATAAAATAACTTGAACAACTGGGCGAAGGCGGAGAAAATGGGAGAGCAAAGAAAACAGTGTTTGTGATGGTTGGAACCACATCGTTTGATGCTCTTGTTAAAGCAGTAGACTCCGGCAAAGTTAAAGAAGAGTTATTTCGAAAAGGCTACGCCGATCTTCTGCTTCAAACAGGTCGTGGATCTTATTTTCCCTCGAAGGTTTCAGTTTTTTCTTCTCTGCAGACTCTTATGATGCATTTCAATTTCTCATTTCAATTTCATAACTAGATTAGTATTATAAAGAAAAAGTTCTTTGCTGTATACATAATATATTTATATGGGTAATTTGGGGATGGACCCCCTATCGTAGCACCGAATTGTGGATACACCTCCTGTTGTAGCACCCAATTGCGGAGAGACCCATTGTACTATTTGCAGATAGGTCCTCACAATGAAATTTTTTTTCTTTTAAGAGTTAAAAAAAATAGCATTTGGGTGTTCTGTCGCACAAATAGTACCACATGGGGTCTATCCACCGGACCGCCTCTACAAATCTTTTTTGACTCTTTTAAGAGTCAAAAGAAATTAACTCATGGGGTCTTCTACACAATTAAGAACTACAAGGCGTCTATCCACAATTGGGCGACCCTACTAGCGTCCATCAGCAATTGGGTGACACTACAGGGGATCCGTCAGTAACTAATTGTATTTATATCATGGTGTCAATTTGTATTTTGGGCAAACATGATAGTTACTATTGGTTAGCTTCACGTATGCTCAGAGAAGACATGCTTTATTATTCATGTAATGCTTGAATATTTTCAGTTTCCCTGTCTTTACATGTCCGATGAGCATTTATCTTCAATCATACCTTATAAGAAAAAATTGTTCCCATGTTTATGTTAATAGCCAAGCATAGGTCAGTCTCTGTAGTCTTGGCCTCTTATGTTTATATTAATTGTTAAAGAAAACAGATGCAACTTAGCACCATTTATATAATCATCTTTGTCCTTTAGTACCATAGAGGGTGCATATAAGTCCCTCGCATAAATCATTGAACTCTTTTTGTAAAGTTTCCTCTTTGTGATAGTGAAAACAAAATGCCGTTTCTCATAAACTCATGCTATAGATTTCAGGAGACGATGGATCTCTTTCTGCAGATTACTTCACTTTCTCACTAAGTATTGCTGACTACATGAAGTCTGCTTCTTTAATCATCAGTCATGCAGGTAATATTGTGTGCTAGAACTTCTTACACTCATTGCTTTTTACAAACAATGCGGTGCTTCTTATTGGTAATTGTTTCAATAAATTATTTAGCCTCTGTTTGAGAACGCTGATTTGGGCTTGGATTTGAAATTCTGGGTATTTGTCGAGACCCGACCCCTCAAAATTCCGACTCCGCTTTTTTCCCCTCACGCTCGTTTTCAAAGTCCCGACTCCTTAAAATCTCGATCTCGATCTCGATCTCGATCTCTCTCCATCGCAGGTAATCTCCTCCTCCTCTCCTCTGCTCTCTCCCTCTCTCTCTCTCTCTCTCTCTCTCTCTCTCTCTCTCTCTTCCTCTCTCTACTCTCTCCTCTCTCTCTCCCCCTCCATTTGAAACCCTAGATCTGAGCTAGGGTTTTGGTCGTGATCGTCGCGGCTAAAACCCTTGATCAGAGCTAGTACTCTCGACGTGACCTCCATTTATGGTGGTTTATGTTATCAAAACATTATTTTACCAAAAATTCCTTTTTCTTTTGTGATGATTTCATTATGGATATGTGTTAGAGTTTGGTAATTTTGATGGATTCTTAGCTACTTCGAGCAAGCGAGTTCTTCTCTCATTTCAAAGTTATAATTTTCTTTTCATTTTAGTCTAATTTTGGTTTATTTTCCTATTGTGGTAGCCAAACCCATTTTTTTTACTGTGGTAGCCAAATCATTCTATCTAATAAGAGAGTTTTATTCTCTAATTCATTTGCGCGGTTCTTCACTTGCTATTGTAGTAGGAAGTAATTTGTTAATTTTACATATTTTTTACTTGGAAAAAAAAAATCTGCTACAAGCCAAATTGTTTGCGAAGATGATTGTATTAAGCTCATAGGATAATACCAGTTCTCTAGTATTTTCAATTAAAGTCCGTACTTGAAAATGACATACCCTCTGCTTTATGTTGCTAAAATTTGAAATCCGAGTCAAAACATGGATGCGAAACAAGTCTATCCAAAAATTTAAGCATGAACAAGAACACCTATAATAATGAGTTGGACAAAACAAAAGTTGCCCAATTATTTATCCATTCTCAACAATCCTAACCTGAAGCCTATTCTTATATAGAATGAACTATTTATTTCAGTTTAAGCTCGTTTAAACAGAGAGTACTCTTTCTACATGCATATGCAAGTTTGTATATGTACACGAACGTATATAACACATAAATTTGTATATAATTACCAATTTTGTTCTATCTTGTGGTAATCTGCTGAATGTTAGCTTATGGCGTACATGGTGTTTTTGAACTTGAGATTGGAGGAGACTAATTGGATTTTATATGTGATTGGACAAGTTACTTTCTGAATTGGTTGTCTAAACAATCTCTATAATACTGAAATAAGAATTAGAGTGTGATAGCTTTAACTTTGTTGTTTTTTGATACAAGCTGCTATATTGCAAGCACTAGTATATTTTTAAGTATACATCTAAGTTACATGTTTTTTGTTGATTAAACTTGATATGTTTGGATATGGTTGCCTTTTAATCTGGATTGTCACTCCTTTCAATCTGATAGGTTAAAAATGATAAATATTGGGTTTTCCATTGTTGAGTTGGTACCCTACTTGTTTCATGATTTCAAGGCTTCAAGCACATACTTGACTAAAAGAAGCTGCAGATGAGGTCTCATACAACACTACCAGTAGCTCTTAGAAATTTGACTTCTGGGCTCTCATGCGATAATAATTTTTTTTTTGACTAATTGACCAAAATTTCAAAATTTCAAACTACATGTTACCGTTTCAAACCACTTCTAAAGCCATAAAACAAATTTGAAGAGTAAACCTTTAACTATTGTAAATGACCGTCACAGTCTATTTGGATTTTAAATTGGAAAGTAATGTGGCCCATGAACGGGTCGCGCATTTATCCAGACCCGAAACCCATCAGGCCAAAAAGCCGTTTCCCAAAGAACGCGGTTCGCCGAATAGCAGAACTCATTATAAAATCGAACTGACGGCGAAAAAAACCCTAGATTCTCTCCCCAATTCTACATATAATCCGTCGACGGTGAGAGATTTGATACCCTCCTCCCTCGTCGTCGAAAACCCTAATTCTTCCCCAATTTGTCAAAAGATTCCATCGAGGGCGAGCAAGAGATCCAATCTCCTCCATTGTCAGTTACTCGCTCGATTTGAGGTAATCTCTCTCTTTCAGCAAGTTTGAAGAGATTATGTATTTTTGATCTGTCGTTGTTATCATTCGCTACTTTCTTTCAATTGTACATGATCATGGAACTTTTTTTTGACGAAATTAGGTCCAAAGTTTATTTCTTTATCGGTTTCTACTTGGAATTATGGAAGAACAACTTTGATTATATCAAGAACCTTGGATTTTTAATTGCCATGCTCTGCTTTTAATTACCGTATTTTATAGCTAAAAAAATTATGGGTACGGGGAGTTGTTTGACAATTTGAATGACTGTACCTCAATTAACTGGACAGAAGGATAATATGGTACCACTGAACCAGCTGTGTTTATAAGAACGACAAACTTAGCCAAAACAGGTCACAAACCAGCGACAACAGTTTTCTTATATTTTAGCTGTTTTTTAAAAAAATCGACTAAATGAGAATAAGATTGAACTGCAAGAAACATGTAGCATAATAAGCGAGAAATTAAGGAGTTATGAATATAGTTTAGTACTAAATTAGGTATTGTGCTATATGTATAATAAATCAAGGATATACTTATAAAGAGGTTTAATGACTCCAATGTTGATAATACTCTATTTTCATTTCAGTAATGGTAATCTATGATTTCAACATATAACAGAAAAAAATTATGCACATGGAAAACAGTTGTTCACCGTAATAGCTTGAAAGATAAAGATACCATTGTTCTCACATTTAATCAAATTGTTTAGAAGCATATTCACCAGAGAAACTTAAAAAATTTGATCCCATCGGATTATAGTTCTTAGAAGCAATATATAACCTAAAAATAAAAAAACTAACCAACTAATTTAATCATGAAATTGATTGAAGACATAGATTTAGTTCAATAAGCAAATGGAATATGAATCAATACAAACACAACCTCAAACTAGATGGACCGGGAAAATAGGGGTAATTTGAGAATATAACATAGTTGGATATTTATATTTAGCAATTAGGTAATAAGTAACTAATCTTCACAAAAGGAAAAGAAATTATGAAAAACATTGGCAACTTTCCTTGTATCCAGCTTGACCCATGTCTCAAATTAACTCCTAGGTAAAGCCCATTAAAAATCTCGGGAAAAAGAGAAGGGTAAGGGATCTAAAATATCATCATAGCAAAAAAAAAAGAGGAACTTAAAATTAATGGAAAATTGCTTTGAGAAGAGAAAAGTTACCTTCTTTTTGTGAAAGCAAGTCTCTCCCCACCTCCGCTGGCGTTCATTCTGAAAGCAAGTTTTCGGGTCGGATCCAGATCTAGCATTACCCAATAGTCGTTGAGTTTAGGCTTTAGTTCTTACTGGGCCGATACCCAACATTAATATTTGTATACCATAAGTAAAAAAAATGCCATTATTCAGCCCATATTTGCACAGTATACACCCCCTATTTCCCGTAAATTAAAAAGGAAAACCTTTTTTCTTCAAGGTACCGTGTGCGAAAATCTCTACAGCCAATTATAGGCATTGACATTTTCACTATTTACAACAGGTTTCTATAATATAATTTTGGGACAAAATGATTATTTTGTGAATCTACAATCAAATATTTAACTGATTAATAATGTATCATTTTTTTGTATTTCTTCATACGGTTTTATCTGTTTATCTCCTTTTCCCTCCAAACTAACATTTTTTAACTACTTTCTCTTAAGAAAATTTATTATTTAATCATTTTTATGAATTAAAAAATTTATTATTCAGATTGCAAAAAATACAAGAAATGAAAAATAACAATATCATGCCATTAATTTGTTATCGCATTGTACATACATATATAGTTTAAGGAGGAAAATAGGCAAATTGATAACGTATGGGGCAACTTTGTGAGTTTATTGATACTTTAAGGAAGATGTGATCATTTTGCCCTATGATTTTATATCATATTCTCATTTCTACGAGCGTGTAACAAACAGATTGTACTATTCACAGTCTCAATATAGCACTTCAGGAGAACATTAATAACAGCTCACAAGAAACACCCTCACTTCGCGAAATCAATTACAAACTGTGGTTGATGTACCCTTAATTTACTCAGATCAATCTGAATCACTTCTACTTCTTCGACTCTTATGGTGTCGGTGCTTGCTCTTTTTCTTCTCTCTACTTTTCTTTCTGATCTTTCCTCCCTCGATCTCTTCTTCCTCTTCTCCTTAGAACAATGTTTTTTCTTCGAGTTAACTGTGTAATGAACTTCACCATCTGAAGACGCTCGAAGTTTTATGTATGATGGCTTCTCTGGACCAAGAAAACGATGTTCCCACTCTTCTTTTTCTCTTGTCTCGGGATGAACCAACGTTTTTCCAGTATCACTATCTATGGAAGGATAGGGACCAGGTTCATCCATCCTTGAGCCAATAGCACCTCGACCCCTTTTAGCCCTGAAATGTGGAAGCTATGGTTTTTAGTAAATAGCATTAAATTCGCTGCAATCTTTTAACAGATTATGATTTCAACAAGAAAATCAGATACAATTTAAATGATGCACTATGCCAGTTCTCACAAAATTTGATGACCAACAGCTAACCTATTTGCAATGCAATCTCAGAAACGGGAAGGGTAGCTTTAAATTAACAGCAAAGAATCAGATTTGGAGGGTAGATATGCATATAGAATAGATGTAGAAGGATATAGCTCAAAATACTCAATATTTTAACTTTCACAACTAAAATAAAAGCATAAATCATTCTTTAACTGAAGCAATGTTCAAAAACACGGTTTTATTATCCGTGCGGTTCAAGAGCGAGTAACGATTAATCGGATTATGCGCCGATTA
>JBAKGM010000279.1:1855407-1871170 GCA_037177215.1 Asparagus racemosus
TGCCAAAAAAAGGCGGCTGTCCGCATAATTGACTTCTTATGTCTGTTTTCGAGCGGTTTATGTCCGACTCCGAATACTCGGCCGAGTATTCGGGCGATTATCTTGTGTTTTAGAACACTGAACTGAAGTAATAAACTAACCCTTATTTCATATTTGATGAAATCTAGGGAGTAGAGGTTGACCTAAGAGAGCTTGGTTGTAAATAGTTAAAGAGGATATGATGGTAAGTTTGTTTAGTATAGGGGGTGACCTCTAACAAAGGTGAAGGGAAGTATAACATTAACGTACCCAGCCCTAAAAATTTGGGATAAAGGCTCTGTTGTTGTGTTATACGTTACATACAAGCAAAGCCTCCATGTGATGCTACATGAATTCTTTTTCCTACATCTGGAGTCATCCCTATTAAGGATATCCCTTTTTAGAGCAAGAAAAGACATTTTCCCCTAGGTTATCAAACTCAAATTTTCACGCAACTTAAGAGAAAAATTTAAACCTGCATGACAAAATGTTACCTTGAGAGGAGAAACTCTTCCACTTCGTCATACCTCAAACCACCATCGTCGCTTGAGTAACAAGCATGATCACCATGACGAAGTTTGCTTGATGAACGTAATTCAGAGCTTGTAGAGGCCTTTTCTTCATGCCTTGAACTAAAAGAAACCCTTCTACGGAAATTTCCACGGTTCTTCTCATTATTGTGTATATCCTTGTCTCTTGCTCTAGTCTTTAGCTTCATATCGAGCTCCATCTCCTTCTACCGAACACACCAAATTTCGTTCACTTCCACTGCTCTATTTGCTGATTGAAAAAGAAGGCAATCAGTGATAAACTGGATCAGAAGCCAGGAAAGGGAGACAATAAACTGGAACGAGCTTATATAAACGAAAGTTGTTACTTGTACTAATGATATTGATATCCTGAAGTTACCATGCATATTTCCTTCATGACAACCCTACATACTGTATTGCTTGTCAGTTGAGTTGCATCATGAACAAAAAAGTAACAAGCATTGTTAAACACTGGAGTTCGCTCTAAGACACATGGATGAGAACAAGGGCCAGAGGTATGATATGAACACAGAGATAGGATATAAAAATTCCTTAAAAGTTAGGATACTTGCAACAATGAGAGGACAGTTGAATGCATAAACTAATAAATGCATACATAGGCATGTCAACCGTTGGTCCCAAATATGTTAAAACATTTAGCTTACAATTTCATGACTTCACAAAAAGAATATGACTTTGTTCTTCGATGTTCTATAAAGTAGCTAAATATATCTGAACTTACAGCACATCATGTACCCGTAACAACCTCTTTCCATATCCAATACAAATTTCAACCAAGAGTCTTCAGATGGTGAAGTTCATTATACAGATAGCTCGAAGAAAAAACATTGTTCTAAGGAGAACAGGAAGAAGAGATCGAGGGAGGAAAGATCAGAAAGAAAGAAGAGTAGAGAGAAGAAAAAGAGTAAGCACCGATGCCATAAGAGTCGAAGAAGTAGAAGTGATTCAGATTGATTTGAGTAAATTAAGGGGACAATATTTGCATCAACTCCCGTTTGTAATAGGTTTCACAAAGTTGAGGGTGTTTCTTGTGAGCTGTTATTAATGTTCTCTTGAAGTGCTGTGTTGAGACTATGTATAGTAAAATCTGTTTGTTATACGCTTGTAGAAGCCAGAATATGATACAAAATTGTAGGATAAAATAATCATTTCTTCCTTAAAGTATCGGTGGACTTTCAAAGTTGCCCCTAAAGTATCAATTTGCCTATTTTCCTTCTTAAGCTATGTATATATGTCCAATGTGATTATTTTGTGAGTGTAAGCTCAAATTTTTAACAGATTGATGATGGGATATTGTTATTTCGAATTTCTTGTATTTTTTGCAATTTAAATGATGATTTTTTATTTCATAAAAAGGATTAAAGGATAAATTTTTTTAATAGTGAAAGTAGTTAAAATGTTTTCTAGCTGGGGAAAAAGGAGATAAACAGATAAAACCCCAAGAAGAATAAAAAAAATTTGTTACATTATTAATCTATTAAATATTTGATTGTAGATTCACAAAATGGTCATTTTGACCATTTTGTCCCAAAGTTACATTATGGAAACCGGCTGCATTTCTTAAATAGTGAAATTGTCAATGCCTATATTTGGCTGTAGAGATTTTTGCACATGGTACCTTGAAGAACAAAGGTTTTCCATTTTAATTTCCAGGAAATAGGGGTGTATACTGTGCAAATATGTGATGAATAATGGCATTTTTTTTATTGTTTTTACTTATGGTATACAAATATTAATGTTGGGTATCGACCCCGTAAGAACTAAAGCCCAAACTCAATGACTATTAGGTAATGCTGGATCTGGATCTGACCCGAAAACTTGCTTTCAAAGAGAACGCCAGCGGAGGTGGGGAGAGACTCGCTTTCACATAAAGAAGGTAACTTTTCTCTTCTCAAAGCAATTTTCCATTAATTTTAAGTTCCTCTTTTTATTGCTATGATGATATTTTAGATCCCTTACCCTTCTCTTTTTCCTGTGATTTTTAATGGGCTTTACCTAGGAGTTAATTTGAGACATGGGTCAAGCTGGATACGAGGAAAGTTGCCAATATTTTTCATAATTTCTTTCCTTATGTGAAGATTAGTTGCTTATTACCCAATTGCTAAATATAAATATCCAACTATGTTATATTCTCAAATTATCCCCATTTTCCCGGTCCATCTAGTTTGGGTTGTGTTTGTATTGATTCATAATCCATTTGCTTATTGGTCTAAATCTGTGTCTTCAATCAATTTCATGATTAAATTAGTTGGTTAGTTTTTTAATTTTTAGGTTATATATTGCTTCTAAGAACTATAATCCGATGGGATCAAATTTCTTAAGTTTCTCTGGTGAATTTGCTTCTAAACAATTTGATTATATGCGAGAACAATGGTATCTTTATCTTTCAAGCTATTACGATGAACAACTGTTTTCCTTGTGCACAATTTTTTTCTGTTATATGTTGAAATCATAGATTACCATTACTGAAATGAAAATAGAGTATTATCAACATATAGCACAATACCTAATTTAGTATTAAACTATATTCACAACTCCTTAATTTGTCGCTTATTTTGTTATATGTTTCTTGCAGTTCAATCTTATTCTCGTTTAGTCGATCTTTTAAAGAAAACAACTAGCATATAAGATAATTGGAAGAAATGGGTGAAGGCAGAGAAAATGGGAGAGCAAAGAAAACAGTGTTTGTGACGGTTGGAACCACATCTTTTGATGCTCTTGTTAAAGCAGTAGACTCCGGCAAAGTTAAAGAAGAGTTATTTCGAAAAGGCTACACCGATCTTCTGATTCAAATGGGTCGTGGATCTTATTTTCCCTCGAAGGTTTCAGTTTTTCCTCCTTGCAGACTCTTATGATGTATTTCAATTTCTCATTTCAATTTCATAACTAGATTAAAATTATAAAGACAAAGTTCATTGTTGTATACATGATATATTTATATGGGTAATTTGCGGATGGATCCCCTATAGTAGCACCGTATTGCGGATATTCCCCCTGTAGTAGCACCAAATTGCAGGGAGACCCCTTGTACTATTTGCAGATAGGTCCTCACAATGAATTTTTCTTCTTTTAAGAGTTAAAAAAATAGCATTTGGGTGTTCTGTCCTCACCAATAGTACCATATGGGGTCTATCCGCTACAAAACTTTCTTGACTCTTTTAAGAGTCAAAAGAAATTAACTCAGGGGGTCTATCTACACAATTAAGAACTACAAGGTGTCTATCCACAATTGGGCTACCCTACAGGGGTCCATCAGCAATTGGGTGACACTACAGGGGATCCATCAGTAACTAACTATATTTATATCATGGTGTCAATTTGTATTTTGGGCAAACATGATAGTTACTATTGGTTAGCTTCACATATGCTCAGAGAAGTCATACTTTATTATTCATGTAATGCTTGAATATTTTCAGTTTCCCAGTCTCACATGTCCGATGAGCATTTATCTTCAATCATACCTTATAAGAAAAAATTGTTCCCATGTTTATGTTAATAGCCAAGCATAGGTCAGTCTCTGTAGTCTTGGCCTCTTATATTAGTATTAATTGTTAAAGAAAACAGATGCAACTTAGCACCATTTATATAATCATCTTTGTTCTTTAGTACCATAGAGGGTGCATATAAGTCCCTGGCATAAATCGTTGAACTCTTTTTGTAAAGTTTCTTCTTTGTGATAGTGAAAACAAAATGCTGTTTCTCATAAACTCATACTATAGATTTCAGGAGACGATGGATCTCTTTCTGTAGATTACTTCACTTTCTCACCAAGTATTGCTGACTACATGAAGTCTGCTTCCTTAATCATCAGTCATGCAGGTATTATTGTGTGCCAGAACTTCTTACACTCATTGCTTTTTTACAAACAATGCAGTGCTTCTTATTGGTAATTGTTTCAATGAATTATTTAGATCATTTTTGAGAACTAGCATATGCCTTTCTTTTTATATGTTATTACGGTCTTCTTCTCCTATCAGTTAATCTGTTATAAATCAGTGAACTGTTATATGCATTTTACCTCAAATATGGCTCTGAAAACTATGATCTAGATACAACTTTTTAATTGTCATAATAAAAATATTTGAACGGCCTTAGCTTTTCTTAGTATTATAAGAAAGTAACCATGCGAGTATAAAAGGTAAAATATTCTTGGTTTACTCTTCAAATTTGTTTTATGGCTTTACAAGTGGTTTGAAACCGTAACATATAGTTTGAAATTTTTAAATTTTAGTCAGTTAGTCAAAAAAAAAAAAAAAAAAAAAAAATTATCGCATGAGAGCTCAGAAGTCAAATTTCTAAGAGCTACTGGCAGTGTTGGATGAGAACCTCATCTGCAGCTTCTTTCAGGCTAGTATGTGCTTGAAGCCTTGAAATCATGAGCAATTGTGTGTTTACTACTCAAATGAGTACCATCACGAAGGGGCAATAGCATGACTATACATTGTAAGAAGGCCAGGACATTGAAGATAAATGTGAATGAGTATCCAACTGATTTAATGAATTAAATGATCTTAAACCTCAGATCTCATAGGATCACAAAGCCCATTAAAATTGCCATTCATTCTTCAATTTCAGTATGTGAGAGTAAATATATTCATAATTTTGGTGGCTGGATAAATACACAGAAGAATTGATGTCATGTTCAAATTTAGTGGGTGAAAAGCTAATTCAAGATAGCAAATTATGTAAAATAGTGGGAAAAAATGATTATGAATGGTGGGAGGAAGTGTCTTCCATTTTGTTTTCTTGGGTTGGTTACTTGCGTGTTTTTGTAGCGTGCAAACAAATCGAACATGACATTTACGGTATCCATATCATTTTCTAATCATAAATATCGATACAAGTATATCTAGTAAAAGCAAATCCAATCATATCTGCTAATATTGACTATGGATATGGAGCAGACGAGGAAAATGGATATGAATACATATTAGATATGAGATAAATGTGTAAAGATCTAGAAATATATAGGTCATAGGACATAAAAATTGTCTAGATACAACAGATACCGCTACTTTTTGCATGCTGTATGATTACTTAATAATTTTTATTTCTCTGAAATCTTCCCTAAATCATAATTTTCTCTAAATCTTTTACCATTTTTGTAGCTTCTTCAAAGAAATAAACAATACCACATAAGCTATTCTAATGTGCAGGTTCAGGGAGCATATTTGAAAGCCTACGGTTGGGTAAACCCCTCATCGTAGTTGTTAACAAGGACTTGATGGATAACCATCAAAGCGAACTAGCTGAAGAATTGGCAGAGAGAAAGCATTTATTTTGCGCTCATCCTCAAACCCTTCATCAAACCATTGAAACCATGGATTTGGAGTCTCTTCTTCCTTATCCACCAGGGGATGCAATGCCTGTTGTTAAGCTTATCAATGAGTTCCTTGGGTTTCCATCTGATTGATTCTAACTTGGACATATAATTTTTTTCAGTTTACATGTTTTGATGGACATTGATCAATACTTGTTTTTTGTTAAGATGGTGTTGTTTATTCTATTGTCTTGTTGTTGAATAATTTCTTTTTGTCCTTTTCCCTTTTTGTCTTTGTTTTTATGGATGTATTGTTTTATATGGGAGCTATGGGTACGTTCACCATCAATAAATTTTTGTTTTTGTTTTTATGTCTTCGTTTTTTAAGATGGTGTTCCCACCTTTGTGTGAACTGTGAAGGACATTATCTGAACAAGTATGCGTTATGTGTGCGCGTATTTGTGTATATTTGGGTAAATTGCATATAGACCCCTTCATCTATATCTTCACTCGCACTTAGCACTTGTCAACTATTTTAGTGGCACCTAACACTCATACGGAGTTGTGTGCAATTTTATCCTTCTCATTGTGAATCAAGGTGTGTTACGGATAGCTAAAATAGTTGAGGGGTAATTAGTGCAGATGAAGGTATATGTGAGTGGGTTTATTTGCAATTTACCCTATATGATGTGAATTTGAAGGGAGTTTAACTTACTGAAAAATTTAATATGGAAGCTGCGTAATTTGCTCAATCAGGAAATAAGCTTTCTGCCCACGATATGAGCCTTGTTTCACATAGTTCCTTCAAATAGTAATTTGGGATGCATCCCCTCTGAACTTAGATGAAAATGTACAGGAATTTGTATCAATATTTTACCCTTTTAGAATACAATTCAAAGACAAAAACAAATCACCAATTTTCCTCACTGCACATTGCAACATAAGCATTAAAGGACACCAAAAGATTATTGAAATAATCATTTTAGAATAGCAAAATACAAAAACTTTTTCAGCTAAAGTTACTTATACCTGAACAACATTAGAGATAGCTGATGCGTGCTAAGCATCAACTTTTCTCACCCTCATATTTCATGTAATTTCTGAAATTTAACTTTTAAGAATTAGACAAAGATTATTTTGTTTTGGTCTAATAATAGTGTTTATTTCTTGATCATTTTCACATTCTAAATATGGTGCCTCCATTGTTCAACACTCATGTGACACATGTATTTATTTTACATATGTGCATTTAACTATTTCCAAAAAATATATATTAATCGTATTTTAAATTTTGCACTTATTGTTTATGTGGACCAAAAATAATTGAATGGATAATACCAATAAATAATACTTGCGAACGAGATTCAATTAGCAGATTTATGGCTTGCAAAAACTCTAATTCTAAACATGATCTAAGTTATTTTTATCCATGACTGCTTTATTTAATTAATTATTTTAATTATTAACTTTTTTCCTATAATGAATCTAAAATTTTATTTGGTAAGCAAATTTAGTTATGGTATATCAATTATTGTCATTCTTAATTATATTTATTGAAATGTCCCTTTACATTCTCAATATTATCTTTTCCAGCCTTGTTAAAAACACCTTATATTTCATATATTTTGCACACATCCCGTTGAGTGGAATGCCACAAATTAAACGGTCAACATATAAAACAATGGTTTTAATTCCATATGTTCACATGTGCCTATTATTATATAAATATTTTTCGCTTAGGATTTATTAGATACACATATTTCGACAATAACTTATTCGTCATTGCCTTTAAAACGCTTAGATTTCCAGGTATAAAATCCTACAGAAATAATTTAGAGATCTTAAATTGTGAACCTTTGAGCTTTCATTTGGGTTTTCTTGGTTAAAGTTGCAATCTTGGGCTTCGTCTAGAGATGGGTTTTTCTCCAATCAGTCATCTGGGTTCTCCTCTAGCTCAGCCTGAGATATTCTGATGAAGATTTGAGCTTTAACTGGAAATGGGTATTTCTCCAAATCCACTGCCGTTTTCTAGTGTTACTAGTAGTTGGACTTTGACCCAGAAGAGTAAGAATCAAATTTCTTTTGGTAATCACATTGGATACTGAAGTTAGTCTCAATGGACCCCCAACCTTTTGAAAAGAATTGAAAGTTGACACCCTTTCACCTCTGTTGATAGTTTCTCAAATCAATGTCAATGCCCAATTATTAATGATGCATACAGGCTTCACTGTGTTTTTCCGCTATTTTCTTCTTTATCTGCAAAATGTGTACAGTTCAACTTCACTTGAGTTGTCTTCAATGTGGGTAGTTGATAGCTGCGATTAATTTTGAGATTTGAGCTGGGTTTCTCGGAATTAGGATATAAAGATCTTAAAATTTCTTCTGTAGGTGACATTCCTGCAGTCTGATAGTTTTAGTTGTTTATCTTTGATGCAGTCTAGACCTTAATCTAAGAATTTTCTCTAATCAGTTTGAGTTACAGGATGTTGATTCGTAATGTGTCATTAATTTTAGTCGTTTCTTCTGTTTCAGATGCAGGTATGGGATCTGTCTATAAATGTGGCCTTTCCACTTCATGATTTAAGCTGCGATTAATTTTGAAATTGAGCTGCTTCTGGAAATGGGTTTTCTTCAGATTCATCGGTTATATTAATATTTTATCTGAATTCTGGGAATCTAGGCGTAAATTTGTGATTTTACGAGATAACTCAAGGCTTCACTCATGTATTCTCTGAAGTTCACATTAATTCTTATTCTGATATTGTGCTTGAGTGGTATTCTCAATTGTGAAAGGCCTGAATTTGTTAACATCGGTGCTGTTTTAACTTATGACTCGGTCATCGGCACAGTTGCGAAGGCAGCGATTGAAGCTGCTGTTGCTGATGTCAATGCAGATAGAAACATTCTTGTAGGCACTCGGCTAAACTTGATCATGGAGAATTCTGATTGCAATGCCTTTCTCGGATCAATTGGAGGTAGTCTTAACAACTGCCCTATCTATCTATCTATCACAATTTTACCGTCTTTGGGGCAGGTTTTTTTTTCTTGGTCAAATTTTGCTTCCAATATTAGACTAATACCATAGAGATAATATGTGATCATTGTGACATATTTACAGTGGTAACTCTTATTGGTCATTTAATTCGCTCTGGTGCATTTTCCAACAAACAGCAGGAGAAAATGCTTTGACTATAGATATCTTAATGAAA
Organism: Asparagus racemosus; assembly: GCA_037177215.1. Lineage (NCBI taxonomy): Eukaryota > Viridiplantae > Streptophyta > Magnoliopsida > Asparagales > Asparagaceae > Asparagus > Asparagus racemosus. The sequence goes on from JBAKGM010000279.1 coordinate 1,864,446, forward strand.
TGTGTTATATAGTATTGGATAACTCATTTTAAAACTAAATTCTTATCTATTTCAACATCAGAGTTTGATAGTTATCTAATACTTATGACTTAAGGATGGGCATGAAATTGTGTATACATTTATTTGAGTGAAGTATGTGCAGCTTGATTGATCAGTTTGTGGTTTTATAAAATGTTCTGTAGATCTTGATAAACTCGAGATTTGACATTCTTATTAACAAACCATATTGTAAATGTTGCAACCAGTTCTCATCATGATTTTGGTAACTTAATTGCTTAGTATGCCATGAAGTACATAAATTGTCACCAGTTGGTCCAATTATCGAACAAACTTGCATGCCCTTGAGCACCAGTGGTCCCAAAGTGATGTTTAATTATCTAAGAAACTTCTGATAATTCTCCTTTTGGAATAAAGATATAAGCTCTAATCATCTAAGAAACTTCTGATAATTCCAGGAAATTAATGTCATGTTTCTTTCTTCTTCTTCTTCTTCTTTTATTTTTTTAATTTTTTTTTTATTTTGTGATTGCTTTAAGATGTGGAATCTCTTAGTTGTAACTGAGAGGGGTTTTTTCCCCTTTTTGTTTGTTCGGTGGGGACAAAGAATTAATCAAAATGTATTCTTCTAATGACAATTTGTTCTACAGCTTTGAAGGTTCTCGAGAAGGATGTGGTTACAATTATTGGACCACAATCTTCATCAGTTGCTCATATGATTTCACAAATTTCTAGCGGACTGCAAATCCCTCTTGTGTCATTCGCAGCCACTGATCCTACACTCTCCTCCCTTCAATATCCCTTCTTCATTCGCATGACACAAAGTGATTCCTACCAGATGGCAGCAATGGCAGATTTAATTAATTACTATAATTGGAGACAGGCCATTGCAATTTATGTCGATGATGACCATGGGAGAAATGGGATATCTTTTCTTGATGATGAGCTTGCTAAGAAAATGTCCAATCTATACAAAATTGCACTGCCAGTTCAAGCTACTCGGAACTACATAATGGATGTGCTAACGAAATCACAAGTAATTGGACCACGTGTTTATGTTGTACATGCTGACCCCGATTCTGGCCTTGAGATATTTTCTGTAGCTCGAGAGCTTCATATGATCACTGATGGCTATGTTTGGCTGGCAACAGATTGGCTATGTACTGTTGTAGATAGATCTAATTCATTTATTAATGAATCATTGAGTTACCTTCAAGGAGCAGTAGGCTTTTGTCAATATGTCGCACAGTCGAGCCAAAAAAGTGCTTTTTTGTCTAAATGGAAGGAATTACAGGGAAAAGGAGTGGTAACTTCTAAGCTTAATGCTTATGGGTTTTATGCATATGATACAGTTTGGGCTGTCGCCTATGCCATCGAGAATTTCCTCAGTGAGTCTGGAAATGTAACTTTCAGTTCTAATGATAAGCTAGTCGATATGAAAGGAGAGATGCGGTTAGATAAACTGAAAACTTTTGATGGTGGAAGCCTCTTACTCCAGAAATTATTACTTTTAAATTTTACTGGCTTAATTGGTCGAATCCACTTTGATGCTGATCACAATCTCAAAACTGGTATATATCAAATAATTAACATTGATGGTCCCGTGATGCAGCCAGTGGGTTTCTGGACTAACAATTCTGATATGCCGGTTAATTTACCAAAATCTTTATATGTAAATGAAGAGAAAAGTTTAAGAGGTATCCAACTATCACAAAATATTACCTGGCCTGGTGGGCATACAAAGACACCTCGTGGTTGGGTTGCTGCAACTAAAGAAAGGCCACTCAGAATTGTAGTTCCTTATCGGGTTAGCTTTGAAAAATTTGTAACAGCGCTAAATGATAAGCACGCGGTCAGGGGATATTGCATTGATGTATTTGAAGCTGCAATAAGATCACTTCCTTATGATGTTCCACACCAGTTTATACCTTTTGGAGATGGCCGTTCCAACCCAAATTATTCGAAACTTGTAGATATGGTTGCTGACGGGGTAATTATTCGTTAAAAGAAATCTTTTCTAGTTTCAACTTTCAAGTATAATTTTCTTTTTTTTTTTTTGGATATTGGTCCCTTAAAATATTTCATGTTTCGAAAATTGTCCCTCAAATCTTTGAAATTGTTATTAGACCCCCCCAATTCTCATGTTATTTGAAATTATCCCTCAAATCCTTGAAATTGTTGTTAAGTCCCCCAATTCTCGTTAGTTGTTTCAAATTATTCCCTCTAACTGCTACTTCTACTCTTGATTGGAGGGACTAATTTCAAAATAACTTAAGAATAGGGGGGGGGGGGGACCAGATAGCAGTGCTTTAAATGAGATTGGCCTGGCTTCACTCAATCTTCTTTTTGGATCTCGCACCTCTGGAAACGTAGAATCTCATCTACTTGACCTCGCCTTTCGCTTCTAAAACAGTGTCTAATAGCAGTTTCAACAACTATTTGAGGGTCTAATATCAAACAACTTAAGAATTGGGAGACCTAATAGCAATTTACATGATTTGAGGGACTAATTTCAAAATATGAAAGATACAAGGGACTGATATTGGAAAAAACCTTAAATCTATGTTATGAACTTCTACTAGTCTTTGTATGAAAATATTTTAGGTCTTTGATGCTGCCGTTGGGGATATTGCAATTGTGACGGATAGGATTAAGCTTGTTGATTTTACTCAGCCTTATATCTCTACTGGCCTTGTGATAGTGGTACCAGTGGAAAGTGCCAAGTCAAGCGCTTGGGTTTTCCTCAGGCCATTTTCAGCGAGTATGTGGGGTGTGATTGGTGCATTTTTCTTCTTGATTGGGATTGTTATTTGGGCACTTGAACATCGAGTGAACAATGACTTTCGAGGTCCCCCGAAGCGACAGTGCATGACTATTTTCTTGTAAGAATGCTACATGTGCAAAAATATTTATTGTTGGCTTGATCATTTTCTGTGGTCACAAAAATATACTTCTATTTAGTTATTCTTACACCCTAGGTTCATATATGGGTGATGCTACTAGAGCTTGCTTTAAATATTTAGAAAAGATTTAACCTTTAAACACTGAATTTATTTGAGATTTATGTAGATTCATAGGTCCTCTGTTGACTCCTTTTCTTGCAAGTGCATTGTATAAGGACTGTGGACTTGATACAAATATAATGCAATAGGGATGCATCAAAAGCACTACTTAAATAAGAAGGAACAACACAATAGGATGCATCAATAATAAAATTAATATTATATTTTTTTGCAAGAAAATATAAATGTTATATCTAGAGTTAAGTTGTTACCCAACAGCTGAACAACGCATCAAGTATGTTAATTCTCATTCGAAGAGTTAAAACTCAAATCTAAATAGTAGTCAAAGCCGCACGCATACTAATTCTGCATGAAGAAAGTGAATAGGTAAAATAAACAAACATCTTGCAATAAAAAAAAGCCTGTAAGAAATTTGTAGCGTGGACACTTACTAACACTGATACTGCTTGGACACTTGGAAAGGTGTCTGGTATTTAAATAAGTTCTCAGGTATGCAATATATATTTTTTATTTAGAATAGTAGTTTGATACTTCTTGGACATATGATCTACATATCTCACACTCTTCCTTTCTAACATTACATGTTTGAGATATTTAATTACTTTCATTTCCATATTAAAAATTATACTCTAGTTATAGCCCATCAAAATATTTGTAGAGCAAACTATGATAAAGTTCAGATATGTTTCATTCAAGTGATCTATGTTTATATACTTTATAAACTGTTGAAAGGTCAAGGCCTATTCCTTTGGTATATGGTATGTTAAAATGTTTGCATAATGTAACCGTTAGATATTATTCTATTGTTAGAACTTTATTTATGAACTTTGATGCTTAAACATGTCAATCTATGTATGCACTCTTTTTTATAACACATGTATATTCTTTTTATTGTCATCTCACATATTTGCCTTTGTTGCGTATCTCTCTGAGTTAGTCCATGCTTCACAGGTGATTAATCTTGTTAGATATTATTATTACTTTTTCCGTTTTATTATGTTTTACCATCTGACTATATGCAAACCTTTTTTTTTTCCTCAGGTTTAGTTTTTCCACACTTTTCCAGTCACAGCGTAAGTGAACGTGCAACAAAGGCTTTCTTAGTTTGTGTCACGATCTTTTCCCCCTATGGAAACTCATTTGTGTAAATATACCATTCCTTTTTATGTTTTTTCAGAAGAAGATACTTTGAGCACACTTGGGCGTTTTGTAATGATGGTATGGCTTTTTCTATTGATGGTGATAACATCAAGCTACACAGCAAGCTTGACATCATTTCTTACTGTCCAACAACTATCTTCCCCAATAAATGGGATAGATAGCTTGATAGCAAATAATGAACCAATTGGTTATCAAGATGGATCTTTTGCTCGGAGCTATATGATAAATAGTCTTAACATTCATCCCAAAAGGCTTGTTCCCCTTGACTCTTCAGAAGCTTATGCTAAAGTACTACAGCTTGGGCCTAAAAATGGAGGTGTGGCTGCCATTGTAGACGAGCTTCCATATGTTGAGTTATTTCTTGAAAACACGAGCGGATTTGGCATTGTTGGGCAGCCGTTCACCCGAAGAGGGTGGGGATTTGTAAGTAGCATTTCTGATTTCACTATTGCATTCACTTTCTCATTAGAACCCTCAAACTATAACTTTTAAGGGCAAATTACAGAAAATCCCCCGAAGGTTTGAGTGATTGACAAAACAGTCCCTCTTAGGTTTTAAAAATGATAGTTTACTCCCCTCTTTTAATTTCTACAAAGATTAGCTTGGACATAAAGCTTATATAATAGGAAATGACTATCATACGAACTCATATTTAACGTATATATCATTACTATATTGAAATTGTTTATTACAACCAAAAATTGATGATCATTTGACTAGAACTTGAAAATGAAGGGGTAAAGTATCACCTTTTGAACTTTAGGGGAGTTCTTTAACTTATTCTTAACTTCAAAGTTTAGGAGCTTACGGAGGTAACAGACAATATGACCTATTCAGTTCATACCTCCTTTTTTTTATTTGTTTTTTTGGGTTATCTGTTAATAGATGTTAACGTATGTGTGTGACGTGCGTGTACGTTGAAAACTTGAAACTACTGGCATAACAACACCAATAGCAAAGCCTCTCTCAAATGTTTGGGTCGGTTAGATTAATCATGTTCTTCCATTCAATCCTGCTAAGTGTTATATCCTCTGTCAAGTCTGTCTTCCTTGCTCCCATCAACTATAATCATATTACTTCTCCTAATTGGTACATAAGGCTAAAAATTAAAACTATGACGTTTAAAGATCCACACCTTATAATGATTCACTATATATTAGTCCCCTTATACACAACAATTGTTTGTGTATAAAAAATCATTTCAGGCATTTCCAAGAGACTCTCCTCTCGCGCTCGACCTGTCAAGCACTATCCTGAATCTTTCAGAGAATGGAGAACTCCAGAGGATTCACAAGAAATGGTTTTGTCAAACGAGCTGCAGTTCTCACACAGCAACAAGCTCAGATCCTAATCAGCTCCAATTCAGCAGCTTTTGGGGACTGTTTCTGGTATGTGGAGTTGCCGCCATTTTGGCCCTTCTTCTGTTTCTTCTCAGAGCAATCAGGCAATTTATTCGATTCAACAAGCAGCATAGAAATCCTGTTGAGGTTTCAAGCACGGGCTGTACTCATGCCGTGTATAGGTTTTTTGACTTCTTCGATGCGAAAGAAGAAGCAATCAAGAATATGTTTAAGCAGCAGAACGACTCTATTACTGCCAGGAATTTGTAGGTACATAAATCAGCTTACAATGGCATTGTACTTAAAATTCAAAACATCAGAACTCTATGTATATAAGAATTAAGTTATGCCATTAAGACACTGATTTATGTGGTAGCCAAGGAAAAATGCTATGTAATTTGGAGTCTTTGAGCCTTCCAATATTCAGATAAGTGATTTGGGTGGCTCCAAATTGGCCTTCACTGTACACAAACTTTATAATTTGCAGATCAGGATGGATGGTGTTAGTATTTTAATTTTTACAATTGGGTTAATTGCAGATAGACCCCCTAACTATCACCAAATTGAACTAACTATTACTGGTTCTATTATCACAGGTAGTTCACCAGACTGAAAATCTATTGTTGCAGATAGACCCCCTGAAAATTGTCAAAACATTCCACTCTAGGAGTCACAATAGAAAGAACTGTAGGGGTAGTAAATTCAATTTCGCAATGGTACAGCCTATCAACAATTATTTTGCAGATTACAACGGGTGTTTTCGGTATTATAGTTCCTGCAGAGGGCACTTACATGACCTGTTTTTCTTTTTCTTTTTTAAAAGTAAAAGGTTAATTGCGTGTAACTAGTATCTATCATTTCCTTAACGTATTTATTAGTGTCAATATTCTCAAGTTGGACATTGGTGATAACCTGTTATTGTTGGAGGAGAAATTTTCAAAATAGACCTTCTAAGTATTTTATTTGCAAAATTCGACCTATTTAATTTTTATTTACCAAATTCGACCCAGTTTCAGTCACGTGACTGAAACTGGATCGAATTTAGCAAATAAAGTTTGAAAACTTCACGGGATTTGAAATCCCGTGAAGTTTTGGGACATGGTTTTTTTTCATTAGGGATGTTAATTATCCATTAAACTTCACGGGATTTAAAATCCCGTGAAGTTTTCGAACTTTATTTGCCAAATTCGACCCAGTTTCAGCC
>JBAKGM010000279.1:1880764-1891799 GCA_037177215.1 Asparagus racemosus
TTTCGAACTTTATTTGCCAAATTCGACCCAGTTTCAGCCACGTGGCTGAAACTGGGTCGAATTTGGCAAATAAAAATTAAATAGGTCGAATTTTACAAATAAAATACTTAGAAGGTCTATTTTGAAATTTTATCCTATTGTTGGATGCCCAACCCCCATGGGACAACGAAAAGAAACTATTTAGTGGATCCTATCCACTGCACGATTTGCGGTCCAAAATGTCAAATAATCCTCAATTCTTCGGTGGAGAATCCACCTGATAATGTCTTCCCCAGAATGAAACAAACTCGTGGAGTAAAACAAACTCGTGGAGTTCATTTTTATTTATAAAAAAAAAAAAACCTCACCCATGGTAAATGATACTTCAGCTCTATTACTTGGATAAAGTAAGAAGCTTCCTCAAATCCATGACAAGTAAAGACACTTTCCATGACGCACACCCCGCACATTAAAAGAGACACTTTGACTTTTCTTTCTCCCTCATTATTCACGGCTCAAATATAAAACTTTTTTTCGATATAGACTCACCAGAGTTTTTTTTAAGAAAAAACCGACCCACTCTCTTTTTATTTACAGAAATCGACCCACTTTTGCTTAATCACGGTACTAATTAGTCAGTGTTGGCAACCCCGACTAATTAGTTATATATTAACAGCTGCAAACCTCTCCCTACTTCTTAACGCTGCTTCTTATTAGGCTACTAATGAGTCGGGATTGCCAACCCAAACTAATTAGTACTGCATTTAACTAAAAGTGAGTCGATTTCTGAAAGGAGAGTGGGTCGGTTTTTTAAAAAAAACTTAAATGGGTCTATTTTGAAAAAAATTTCCTCAAATATGTCCCTCACAATCGTGTTTCCTCTTGTCACTTTCTGCGGTCTCTGGCCGAGCAATTCTCAGTGCTTGCTCTCTTCTCATCTGGGTCTTTTTCAGAATTTACAATTATTACCACTAAGCCTATATTCCATATGAGGCCTTTATTCCCTATCTTGAAAGCTATCATTGTTCATCCTGCAAAGATCCTGATTCTGTTGTTTCCAGTACTTTTTTATGAGTACTGGGGCTCAAAGGCTGCTCCTTTACTCTTATTATTCAGCTATACATGGGTCAGGTTGAGTAGGTTTGCTCCATCCTAGATACTCTTTCCTAGCTTTTTATGAAGTGGTTTCTTGTACTGAGGGGTTTAGTATCTTAAAGTTTCCTTATTTGGTGGTTTTCTGCCTGCAAGATGATGATTTGAGTTATTTTTCCTGGTAAAGGTGCAAGTTTGCATATGGGTCTTCTAAATTTGCTAATAGATTGGGCTCTTCTACTTCAGGTGTAGATTTGAGCTTTATCTGAAAATGGGTCCCTTGCACTTCATGAATTAAGGTCTTATTTCAATCTTGAAGCTCCCCATTTCTGTTCTTCTTGACCTGCAAGGTGATGGTTTTAGCTGATATCTGTGATTTTTTTTTCTTCCAGAAGTTGACTCCAGCTGGAAACGAAACTTCTCCAATTCATCACTTAATAGTTTTTGTTCTGGGTTTTTGGAATGAGGCCTCAGTTGATGGATTTTCCAAAGCTTGGGTTTTTTCTCGTTCTGATATTGGGCTTGAATGATTCCTTCAGCTGCGAAAGGCCTGGGATTGTCAATATTGGAGCTATATTAACTTATGATTCGGTCATCGGCAGAGTTGCAAAGGCAGCAATTGAAACTGCAGTTCATGATGTCAATTCAGATAAAAATGTTCTTGCTGGGACTAGGTTAAACTTGATTATGATGAACTCTAATTGTAATGCTTTTATGGGAGCAATTGGAGGTAATGTTCTCTTCAACAGTATATCATTCTGTTATTTAAGATGATGAGTAAGATGTAAAAATATTTTGGCTTCCATCTGCAATATACTATTGAGTAGAATTTACAGTGGTATACTTTCATATTCCAAAATAGTAGTAAATGATTTAACTGTCAGGCTGGTTTTATGACATGTCATACTCCTGAAAAGCTTGCATAACTCTACATATCTTAGTTTACTTCTCTCTTCTTGCTCACGTGTCTTGTTAAGCTTAGATTCCATTATACAAGCCTTTACATCCTTGTGCCAAATTCATCCATTTCCATCGTTAGGGTATTTATGAGATGGCTATTATGAAGTGTAAAGTTGCACAAGTGATGTAAAATGAAATCTAAGGGGGTTAGAGACTCGAAATGCAGCGAGGAAATCAAATTTCCTCAAGATCTCATGTGGTGGACAATTTTTTTCTTGTTCTACTTTCCACTCGTTTTAGTTACTAAATTGCACAACAGAAATAAGCGTCATTTGTCACACAACTGACATTGGTAAGAAGTCTTCAAGCTACTTCTTAATGCTAACCTTTCACAAACTCAGAATATAAATTCTGAATGTGCACAAATTGGAAGAAGTAAACCTTTTTTACGTAATATATTTTTGTTTGTCTCAACACAATTTTTATATGCACAGAGTCACAGATAAAACACAAGACATACAAACATGCACACATACACAATATTTTTATAAATGTTGCTACCATTAAGGTTGTAGGGCTACATAAGAAAGTTCTTGCATTTTAGGAAGGCCGAAATTTCTAACCTATAAAATAAGACAACAAATACTATCATAAAAAATAAAGAAAATATCAGTTACCTTTTAATTTTATTAAAAATTAATATTTCATGATGCATTTTAATTTCCTTGCTTGTTTACATGAATGTCTTAACTATTATAAGTTATTTGTTCTTTAGATCAAAACGTTGTTCTTGTTTTGTACATAGACACTTGTGTATACATATCTTGAATACTTCTTATTGTGGAAATTTATTTCAGCTCTGAAGATTCTGGATCGAGAAGCAGTTGCAATTGTTGGGCCACAGGTTTCAACAACAGCCCACATGATCTCTTTTATTGCTAATGGCCTTCAAATTCCTCTAGTGTCCTTTGCAGCCACAGATCCAACCCTCTCTTCCCTTCAATATCCCTTCTTCCTCCGCATGACACTAAGTGACTCCTACCAGATGAAAGCAGTGGCAAATTTAATTCATTACTACGGGTGGAGACAAGTAATTGGAATTTATGTCGATAATGAGTTTGGTAGAAATGGAATAGATTCTTTGGATGATGAACTTGCTAACAACATGTCGAAGATCTATAAAATTGCTTTACCGATGGGAATTTCTCGGGACAAAATGACAGAAGCTCTGCGTAATTCTAGAGTTATTGGACCTCGAGTTTATGTCGTACATGCTTCACCAGATTCTGGTCTTGACATTTTTTCAGTAGCTCAGCAACTAAATATGATGACCAATGAGTATGTTTGGCTAGTTACAGATTGGTTTTGTACTGCTTTAGGTTTATCAGAATCAAATTTGCTCAACACACTCAATCATCTTCAAGGGATTGTAGGTTTTTGTCAATATGTTCCGGTATCTAGCCAAAAAAGTGGTTTTATGTCTAAATGGGAAGAATTACACAGAAAAGGTATGGTAACTTCTAAAGTTAATGCATATGGGTTTTATGCATATGACACAGTTTGGGCAGTTGCCCGTGCCATTGATGAGTTATTTAGGGACTTTGGAAATGTAACATTTTCTTCTAATGATGAGCTAGTCAACATGAATGGAAAAATTCATTTTGATCAATTCAAATCCTTTGATGACGGTTATCTCTTACTTCAAAAGTTGTTACTTCTGAATTTTACTGGCATAACCGGTCAGATTCAATTTGATAAAAATCGGAACCTCAAAGGCGGCGCATATCAAATAATCAACATTGGCCGAAATGTAATTCATACAGTTGGTTACTGGACTAGTCATTTGGGGCTGAGCATTTCTCTACCGAATTCTTTACACGAAAATGATAAGAGAAATGTGACAGCAAACCAAGTTCTTGGTAATATTACTTGGCCTGGTGAGAATACGAAAACACCACGAGGTTGGGTGGCTGCCACTAATGAAAAGCCCCTACGCATTTTGGTTCCACGTAGAGTGAGTTTTGTTGAATTTGTAACTGTTCTAGACAATCACACAGTCACTGGATACTGCATTGATGTATTTGAAGCTGCAATTAAGTTAGTTCCTTATACAATACCTCATAAGTATGTACCTTTTGGAGATGGTATTACTACTCCAAGTTATTGGGCACTCGTAAATATGGTAGCAAACCAGGTAACCTATCACCTAAATTGTGATCTCACACTTGATCTTTTTTTTTTTGTGGATTATTGCATCACGGTACCATGTGGTATGGTGTAATTACACTAGTGACCCTTGGTTTATGTATCTACACTGATAACCTTGAGATTACAGATTGAGGTTACACGAGTAACCCTAAGATTGTTTTAATTAGGCTCACTAATGTAATCTCATTCAATATTGTCAGAGTTATTCGTGTGGATACACTGACCCGAGGACCACCCGTTTAGTTACACCATACCACAAGTTACCGAGATGTGCATAATCTTCTTTTATTTCCCTAGTGGTTTCCTTATGTGGTTGTAACGATATATGTTGCAGACCATGGATGCGGGTGTTGGAGACATTACTATAGCCAAGAATAGAACTAGAATTGTGGACTTCACTCAACCTTATATCACTTCTGGACTTGTCATAGTGGTACCAGTAAAAACTATCAAATCAGGTGCTTGGAGTTTTCTCAGGCCTTTTTCTTTGGACATGTGGTGTGTGATTGGAGCATACTTCTTACTCATTGGGGCTGTTGTTTGGCTACTCGAGCATCGGGTGAACAACGATTTTAGGGGACCGCCCAAACGACAATGTCTAACTATATTCTTGTAAGCCTTACTGTTTTATTTGACATGAATGCTCGTTCTGCTTAAAAAATTTAGGGGCAATAGCGCAATCACCGTGAGTTATTAGGGGTTTTCTACAAAAATAGTATAAACTATTTTTATTAGAAACAAATACCATAAATGTTCAAATCTGCAAAAACATACCACACACTATCACCAAATTATCTAATTTAAGGCACATTCAAATAACACAAGGAAGATGCTAGAGAATTCACAAACAAAACTTTGCTTCCATATTCTGTAAATTTGCATCAAAATTCACAAATTTTTTAACCACCAAGTTCATCAATCACTGAAAGTAAGAAAATCCACATTAAATCAAACTTCCAAATTCTCGATTTAGAAAGTAGAAATATGTATCTAAAGATTTTTGGTATCCCTTTATTTCTTCTCAGCATAGACACACATGCATGCAAATGGAAAGTGTTGCTTCTTCGTGACTTGTTACATAAAAATTCCATAGGAATTTATTTCAGTTAGAATCTAACTCTTAATTTTTCTTCTTCAGGTTTAGTTTCTCATCACTTTTTCACACACAGCGTAAGTTAAATTACAAAACACTATATGTTCTTTTTCCTTAAAAAGCTACACAGCACATCTTATGCATATTAATTATATATACTTTCTCCACTCTATTTCAGAAGAAAATACCGTGAGCTTTCTTGGGCGTTTCGTGATGGTGGTATGGTTCTTTTTGCTGTTGGTTATTACATCTAGCTACACAGCAAGCTTGACGTCGTTCCTTACTATCCAACAACTAGCATCTCCAATAAGTGGAATCGATAGCTTGATTGCCACTAATGAGCCTATCGGTTTTCAAGAATCATCATTTGCTCGAGTCTATATGATAGACGTTCTCAAGATTCGTCCCTCGAGGCTTGTTTCTCTTCGAACTCCTGAAGATTATGCTAAAGCACTACGGCTTGGACCCAAGAGAAGTGGAGGGGTGGCTGCCATTGTAGATGAGCTTCCATATGTTGATCTATTTTTACAAAAGTTTAACGGGTTTGGCCTCGTTGGAGAGCCTTTCACAAGGAGGGGATGGGGATTTGTAAGTAGCTTACTAAATTCAATTATGCGCACATGTTATTTTACTAGAATAGAGGGGTCGATTGAACTAAAATTTCAAGCAAGTTAAGGCTGAAAGTTGAACTTTTGGAGATTGCGCATAATGACATAGTAAAATATAAATGACTAATGTGGAAAAAAAATGAGTGTAGCAAAAATGAGAATGTTATGAATCTATGATGATCTCGTGGGTGCATGCTAAGAGATAGGATAAGAAATAAGTGCATTTGTGGGGGTTAGAGACTTAGTGGTTTCTCCTTTTGAGGATAAAATGGAACATAACCAATTGAAATGTTTTTTTTCTTCTTCCATGTACGATGTAGACTACTAAATACATCAACTAAGAGAAGTGAGGGGATTTTATGGGCAAGGAGGACTAGAGGTAGGCCTTGGAGAACTACCTTATACTAAAGGAAAAAGTAAATAGATAACAAACAGATAAAGTAAATAAAATAATCAGAGGGAGATGCATTATATACAACACAAGGTGTTGCTATCCTGCTTATCTCAAATTTTAGTTGGCAGCAGAAAATAAAGATTGCTTATGTTCCTATGTCTGTCTTGTTTATTAAATAAAAGATTTAGATCTTCCTTGGTCATGAAATTCCTTTATAGCAGTGCCATCTTGAATTATTTATTGCCAAATTATAATTCTTTTTCTTAATTATGTTTGCCCTAATATCAATGTCATCTGAAATTTTCTTAACCAGCAGGATTGATTGACAATGATACACAAAGACAATATAAAGCATTATGAGCATAGCAGATAGTTCAACATGAAATTGCTAATACAAGACACAAATTTAAATTTAAGCTCTAGAAATTTCAACAAAGACACTGAGAAAAGGTCTTCTTTGCTAAAATGTCCTCTTTAATCATAGCAGATAATCTAGAAGAGTGGTCAGTGTGCTAGACCCTTTTATTTTCTTGATATCTTGTCAAATTTATATGTGTGCATAACAAATGCTTTTCATCTTTATGCAACCACAACAGGTGTTTCCAAGAGGCTCTCCTCTTGCAATTGACTTGTCAAGTGCTATATTGAAGCTTTCTGAGAATGGGGAACTTCAGAAGATTCATGATCGGTGGTTTTGCAAGAACAATTGCACTCCTAAACCAGCAAAAAGTTCTGATCCTTATCGACTTGATCTAAGCGGCTTTTGGGGATTATTTCTCATTTGTGGGGTTGTATCTTTTGGAGCTCTTCTCATTTTTTTTCTAAGGGCAATTCGGCAGTTTATTCGCTTCAAAAGCAAGCAGAGAGATCCTGCAGATTCAAGCAAGGGCTGTTCTCACATGATATATAGCTTCTTTGACTTTCTAGATAAGAAAGAAGAGGCAATAAAGAAGATGTTTAAGCAGCAGAACAACACTTCTCAGCCCGAGGTTAGTTGATAAATTATACTATTTGTTAGGTTGGTGCATATTTCCACAATTTGTGATTATTTCCTTTTTCGGAGAGAACTGTTTAGAAGTACTTTATGGTGTCTCATATGTATGTATTCTTGAGATCCCCTAACTGGTAATATTAGCATGTAATTTGATGCGACACCGTTTCATGTTGTACAGGATGTTTGTGGTTTTCTAAAGTAATACATACTTATTTTGCAGAATGCAATTACCTATTTTGTTTAGTCCTTATTGTTGACAAGCATACATGGTTGTATGGAAGTGTTTGGATTCTTCTTCAATTGCCAAAGTTCAATGCATATCAAAGGTATACTATAGTAAATGTGTTTCCCTGCTTGTTCTTCTTGTTCATCAACTTCTCCATACTTAATTGTCCACAATTATTTAGTGTCTCTTAACAGTTGCCGATCACGGCCTATGACTGACTTCATTGCTTCAAAGCCAATATTTTTGCCAGAGAAATTCTCATTAATAATTTTTAGCATTAGTACTAATGTAAAAGTCATTATAGAAGAATATCTCACTTATGGGTACAAAGAATACTGATGATCCAATGCGTATCCAGTTTCATCCTCATTTTCTTGAATGTGGATATATTTGTATCCAATATCCCCTTAAACTATGAATATCGAAAACTGTCCTAGATATCCTAATACCTGCCTGAATATACTGATTATGCCTGAATGTATGTATCTTTTAATGACATCAATTGTCACATAATATGATATCTTGGTATAAAATGTCGATCTCATTCTATCCTATATATTTTTACATTTCGCAGATGAGAAAATAAAAGTTAAGGTATAACTCATCTTTCCATTCAGGTTTCTGTTCTATTTGGTAATACCCAACTAATATCCAAATCTGATCCAAATTCGTATATGGAGAATACAAATATTGACTTACCATGTTGTTACCTTGATCCAAATCTGTTTGGTTTTAGTTGACTTCATATCTTGTTGATTCTGCCAGGTTTGCTTATTAGATGAACACCCCATTATAAACAACTCGTGCGTTTGAAGAATAAATGGGTGAGATATGATAAAACGACTATGTCACCTGGGTACTTCTAGCTGAAGCCACACCAGTACCCAGCAAGTACCTGTACCTGTACCCGCACCAAAACTATGTTGGACACTCTTGAATATGTGGATACATTTATTTGGACGTGAGCTCAATTATATAATAACATGTTATAATTTAAAACACTCATCATATACGTAACATCCTCTTAGAAAATATCATTTTCATAGCAAAAGAAACATAAAAATGTTATAGGAATTTTCATAACTTGTAAATGAGAAAACGATATTGATCTCATGTAAATTATTAATTTCAGCATATGTATATAGCTGTGTCCCCGCACACTACCTTTTACAAATTTATCATGTCCCATACTTTAATAGTACCCGTACCCGTTTCTATGCGACATAGATTAATGATTAAGTATTATTTGAGAGAGACAAAATGGGTGTTGCTTACTTTATTTGTATGTCCTCTTAAGATAATTTTCAAAATAGAGGTTTTCTTCATTATACAATATTATTTGATACCCAGCAAACACTGTCTTGCCTTGACAAGGATTTTAAATACATGAAGTCAGTTGTTTGGAAATAGGTGACTTTTTCTTAGTTTTCATTATGTGAACTTGTTTTCAAGGCCAGTCTTTTGCCAACTAAGCATATAACATGAGCTCTGAAATGGAAAAAATTGTTCAATGAGATTATAGTCAACAGATTAAAGTTGTCTCGTGACACATGAAAATGAGAGAGATAACCAATTCACATCCAGGAATTACACCAAACATTACTGTACTGATTCTTCCATAAATAGTACTACTCTTTTGGATGTATAAGTGAAGTGCTTGTTTATAAGTCCCTTTGTAGTTGATGAAGGGTACATCACCTTTCATTTTTCCAGTCCTTTGCAGAGAGTTGAGCTTGCATATTATTGTTCAACTGCATCTGTTTCTTTATGTATTGCTACTTCTAGTTCACGCTAAACGAAACTTTTCATCACTAAACTTTTCATATTTCATTTTATATGCAAGTGCTACAAAATGTTGTAAAATTACTTGGCTTGTGTAGTTGATATTTATGGCTGCAGACCTCTTGCTCAGTTTCATTTTTCCTTTTTATCTCTCTTGATTTTGCTAGTTGCTATTATTCAATGCACATATTGGTAATGTGCAAATGTCTGTCCGTTCTAAGAAATCAAATGAAATTTTTGAGGTGATTTTGATCTCTTACTACCTGTTTCCATAACAGATAGACATGGAAACTTTGATCTATACACCATAATTTGCACCAAATATAGAGATCTGTTTCTGAAATTTTTGCCACTCAATTTCAAGGATATTTCTGTAATTTCTTAATTGTTCTATCTTCATTTTGTAAGCCTTCCTTCCCTAAATAATACAATTATGTGAATTTGTCCTTCTCTGTGTTGTTCTCTATTTTTGTTCTCCATCATATGAGGCTTTCAGCATGTATTTATGGCCCAAATAATGAACTTTTAGGAGATTTTGGCAAAACTATGGTAGGTGTCTTCTAACTTTAGTTTGCCTCCAAAGTTTCCCTAGTTCATCCCTATACTTTATCTGAAACTAGTTGATAATATAACTTAACAGATCAAATACACTGAGTAATATTATAGCTTTGTTTATAATGACATGTTCTGCATTTTCTGCCAGTTCATTTGTTATGATGATCATTTTGGAAATTCAAAGGACTGTAGTAATTGTTTTCTTGCTAGAAGAGTCAAGGTTATTTATAATCTATAACATAATTGTTAGGTGTGCATTTAATAAGAAAATTAAATGCATGGATAGGAGAAGTTGAAAAGGAATACCATAATGGAATAGGGATGAAGAAAGGAGTACGATGACAAAAGGATAGGACAGAATTCACTGCCAATTGGATGTGGATATCATGTGGGAGAATAAATGTATTGAGGGAAGGTAACTGCCTACTGTAGAAAACTATGGTCAGGGTTTTAAGGAAAAAAACAGGGGAAAGTTACCTTGGTTAGCTTGAAAATTGGTGTAGTAAATTCAAGGGCAAATTTCACAAATCACACCCTATACTTTTGGGTGCTTCACACAAGCGCAACCCTAAACTTCCAATCTTATACAGAAACTCCATGAACTATTGGAAACTGTCGTAAATGACACTCATGTGCAGAGTAAAAGGTATAAACGACCTTTGTTACCATCAGTGAACTTAAATTGGTGAAATGTAGGAAGGATATGAGGTGAAAGTGTCCAAAACACTTATGGGAAACACATGACAGCTTAAACTAATTGTCGTCAGTCATGGTATTTTACTGAGACAAGCTCATGACTGTTTTCTCTACAAAACACCCCGAAGTTCAGGAGGCTTTTGTGAAACTTACCCTAATTTTAAAACTTGTGTTCTGCAAGTGTCTGATACAATACATTTTGAGATAGTCGGTACATGAACATGGGTATGTATGTACACCCATATTTCATGAAGTAATAGAGTCTCTTCTGATGGGGAACAAGAAACAATGGGAAAGAAGAAACAAAAGAAACAGGGTTTTTGCATATATTTAAGAGAAATATCTGGTAAATTTGTGAAGAAAACAGTAGGTATCATATGACATAAAAGAAGATTATCTCATACAGTTACGTGGTCGAATCTCATGCAAGTGTTGTGGAAAGAGTAGAGTAGTGGTGGGGGGGGGGGGGGGGGGGGGGGGGGGGGGGGGGGGGGGGGGGGGGGGGGGG
>JBAKGM010000279.1:1891899-1903789 GCA_037177215.1 Asparagus racemosus
TAAACCGGAAAAAGATGGATTGTTTTGTGAAAGAATCTCTGGACCCATAAAAAGTGGAATTTGTGCTTGTGGAAATTATCGAGTGATTGGAGCTGAAAAAGAAGACCCGAAATTTTGTGAACAATGTGGGGTGGAATTTGTTGATTCTCGGATACGAAGATATCAAATGGGATACATAAAACTTGCATGTCCGGTGACTCATGTGTGGTATTTAAAACGTCTTCCTAGTTATATTGCGAATCTTTTAGATAAACCCCTTAAGGAATTAGAAGGCTTGGTATACTGTGATGTGTGATTTGATCAAAATTTGCGTTTTACAGATTCGGACTGAGAAACTGTCATCCCGCTCAATCCGATTGGGATGCCCCCGGCTCTGACATGTATTTTTTGAGAAGTAGAAGTAACATGAAACTCAGAATTATAGGTGTATACAATACTTCCAAATGAAAGGGGAATTAATCCATGGTCGATTTCGTATAAATAAGAATTTATAATTCTACCTATACCTCGTGAAAAAAAAGACTTTTTTGTGGAATCAGTTATTTCATTTATTTATAGCATAGCGAGATTGCATTTAAGCAGGCAAATATAGCATGGTTACAGAAGTCTATTTATCGCATATATGCTTTAAGGCTAACATAACCATCGAGGTAAATAGGGGCCTAAAAGATCGAATAGAACAATATATAGACAAGTAAATCCTTTACGAGTCCCAAAGTATTCTTTTAAGGAGATTCATCATTTAACGAGAAGTAGACTACTCAAAAATCTCATATTTTCATTTTATCCAATTTTATCATAAGTAATTCTTAAAATGAAAGTAACAAAAAGAAGAATAAATCGTTGGTCCTTAGTGGGAACTTGAGTAAGGAGTAGTTCCTTGTTTGTAGGGTTTTTCAAACAAACTATTAAAATAAGAAACAATTCCCTTTTTTGAGGTAACTACTTGAGCCGGATGAAAGGAAACCTTCACGTCCGATTTTAAAGGGGGGAATCCAACCCTACAGGAACCTATCTCGATTTTTCTTTTGCTAGGCCCATAGCTAAAAAACCTACTTTCTTACGATTACGAGGTTTATTCGAATATGAAATCCAATCCCGGAAATACAGCATACCACTTTTTTTTACTACCCAAGTCTTCGAGACATTTCGAAATCAAGAAATCTCTACAGGAGCAGGTGCTATCAGAGAACAATTAGCCGATTCAGATTTGAGAATTATTAGAAGTAATTCATTGGTAGAATGGAAGGAGTTAGGGGAGGAGGGTTCCACTGGAAATGAATGGGAAGATAGAAAAATTAGAAGAAGAAAAGATTTTTTGGTTAGACGCATGAAATTAGCTAAACATTTTATTCGAACAAATGTAGAACCAGAATGGATGGTTTTGTGCTTATTACCAGTTCTTCCTCCCGAATTGAGACCAATCATTCAGATAGATGGGGGTAAACTAATGAGTTCGGATATTAATGAACTCTACAGACGAGTTATTTATCGGAATAATACCCTTACCGATTTATTAGCAACAAGTAGATCTACGCCGGGGGAATTAGTAATGTGTCAGGAAAAATTGGTACAAGAGGCCGTGGATACACTTCTTGATAATGGGATCCGTGGACAACCAATGAGGGATGGTCACAATAAAGTTTACAAGTCATTTTCAGATATAATTGAAGGTAAAGAAGGAAGATTTCGCGAAACTCTGCTTGGTAAACGTGTCGATTATTCGGGACGTTCCGTTATTGTCGTGGGTCCTTCGCTTTCATTACATCAGTGTGGATTACCTCGAGAAATAGCAATAGAGCTTTTACAAACATTTGTAATTCGTGGTCTAATCAGACAACATGTTGCTTCTAACATAGGAATTGCTAAAAGTAAAATTCGGGAAAAAGAACCCATTGTATGGGAAATACTTCAAGAAGTTATGCAGGGGCATCCTGTATTATTGAATAGAGCACCCACCCTGCACAGATTAGGCATACAAGCATTCCAACCTATTTTAGTGGAAGGGAGCGCTATTTGTTTACACCCATTAGTTTGTAAGGGTTTCAATGCAGACTTTGATGGGGATCAAATGGCTGTTCATGTACCTTTATCTTTGGAAGCTCAAGCGGAGGCTCGTTTACTTATGTTTTCTCATATGAATCTCTTGTCTCCAGCTATCGGGGATCCTATTTCTGTACCAACTCAAGACATGCTTATTGGACTCTATTTATTAACAATCGGAAATCGTCGAGGTATTTGTGCAAATAGGTATAATCCATATAATAGTGGAAACTACCAAAAAAAAATAGTTGATAATCATAATAATAACTATAGGTATACGAGGGAAAAAGAACCCCATTTTTCTAGTTCCTATGATGCACTTGGAGCTTATCGACAGAAAAGAATCAGTTTAGATAGTCCTTTGTGGCTCCGATGGAGACGAGATCAACGTGTCATTGGTTCAAGAGAAGTTCCCATCGAAGTTCAATATGAATCTTTAGGTACTTATCATGAGATTTATGGGCACTATCTAATAGTAGGAAGTATAACAAAAGAAATCCGTTCTATATACATTCGAACTACTCTTGGTCATATTTCTTTTTATAGAGAATTAGAAGAAGCCATACAGGGTTTTTGTCGAGCCTACTCATACGCTATCTAATCTAATTTCTTAGATTAGGCGATGTTTGTGCCTAGTGCCTAGGGTAATTCAGGTCTCCCAAATTTCACCGGTATTCTAATTTCTGAATTTCTGTGTGAATCAAGATTGAGGAAAGGAAGTTTTTGAATCATTGACTTGGGTCCATTGTCGAATCCTACTTAGCAGAAGAAATATAAGAGAAGAGGTACTTATGGCAGAACGGGCTGATCTGGTCTTTCACAATAAAGTGATAAATGGAACTGCTATGAAACGACTTATTAGCAGGTTAATCGATCATTTCGGAATGGCATATACATCACATATCTTGGATCAAGTAAAAACTTTGGGTTTCCAGCAAGCCACTGCTACATCTATTTCATTAGGAATTGATGATCTTTTAACAATCCCTTCAAAGGGATGGTTAGTCCAAGACGCCGAACAACAAAGTTTTATTTTAGAGAAACACCATCATTATGGGAATGTACACGCGGTAGAAAAATTACGTCAATCCATTGAGATATGGTATGCTACAAGTGAATATTTGAGACAAGAAATGAATCCTAATTTTCGTATGACTGATCCTTCTAATCCAGTACATCTAATGTCCTTTTCGGGAGCTAGAGGAAATGCATCTCAGATACATCAATTAGTGGGTATGAGAGGATTAATGTCGGATCCCCAAGGACAAATGATTGATTTACCCATTCAAAGCAATTTACGTGAAGGACTTTCTTTGACAGAATATATAATTTCCTGCTATGGAGCTCGCAAAGGAGTTGTAGATACTGCTGTACGAACATCAGATGCTGGATACCTCACACGTAGACTTGTTGAAGTAGTTCAACACATTATTATACGTAGAACAGATTGTGGTACTATCCGAGGTATTTCCGTGAGCCCTCAAAATGGTATGACAGAAAAAATTTTTGTCCAAACACTAATTGGTCGTGTATTAGCAGACGATATATATATCGGTTTGCGATGTCTTGCCACTCGAAATCAAGATATTGGGATTGGACTTATAAATCGATTCATAACCTTTCGAGCACAACCAATATATATTAGAACCCCCTTTACTTGCAGGAGTACATCTTGGATCTGCCAATTATGTTATGGTCGGAGTCCTACTCATGGTGACCTGGTCGAATTGGGAGAAGCTGTAGGTATTATTGCAGGTCAATCAATTGGGGAACCAGGGACTCAACTAACATTAAGAACTTTTCATACCGGTGGAGTATTCACAGGTGGTACTGCCGAGTATGTACGAGCTCCTTCTAATGGAAAAATAAAATTGAATGAGAATTTGGTTCATCCCACACGTACCCGTCATGGGCATCCCGCTTTTCTATGTTCTATGGACTTGTATGTAACTATTGAGAGTCGGGATATTCTACATAATGTAAATATTCCACTAAAGAGTTTGATTTTAGTTCAAAATAATCAATATGTAGAATCAGAACAAGTAATTGCTGAAATTCGTGCTGGAACGTCCACTTTTTATTTTAAAGAGAAGGTACGAAAACATATTTATTCTGAATCAGAGGGAGAAATGCACTGGAGTACTGATGTACACCATGCACCTGAATATACATACGGTAATGTTCATCTATTATTAAAAACAAGTCATTTATGGATATTAGCAGGAGGTTCGTGCAGATCTAGTATTGTGTCTTTTTCGCTCTACAAGGATCAAGATCAAATAAATCCTCATGCTTTTTCTGTCGAAGAAAGATATATCTCTGATCTATCAATGACTAACGGTCGAATAAGATATAAATTGTTAGATACTTCTGATAAAAAAGATAAGAAAATTCTTGACTATTCAACAAGACCTGATCAAACCATATATAATGGTCGTTGGAATATTATATATCCTTCTATTATCCAAGGGAATTCTTATTTCTTGGCGAAAAAGCGAAGAAATAGATTCATCATCCCATTACAATATGATCAAAAACGAGAGAATGAACTAATACCCTGTTTTGGTATTTCAATTGAAATACCAAAACAGGGTATTTTACGTAGAAATAGTATTCTTGCTTTTTTTGATGATCCACGATACAGAAGAAATAATTCGGGAATTACTAAATATGGGACCGTAGAGGTCAATTCAATTATCAAAAAAGACGATTTGATTGAGTATAGAGGATCAAAAGAATTTATTCCGAAATACCAAATGAAAGTAGATCGTCTTTTTTTTATTCTCGAGGAAGTGCATATTTTACCTGGATCTTCATTGATAATGGTCCAGAACAATAGTATCATTGGAGTAGATACACAACTCGCTTTAAATACAAGAAGTCGAGTAGGCGGATTAGTCCGCCTGGAGAGAAAAAAAAAATATATTGAACTAAAAATATTTTCCGGAGATATTTATTTTCCTGGAGAGGCAGATAAGATATCTAGGCACAGCGGCATTTTTATACCACCGAAAACAAAAAAAAAAAATTCTAAGGAATCAAAAAAATTTAAAAATTGGATCTATGTCCAACGGATCACACCCACGAAGAAAAAGTATTTTGTTTCGGTTCGACCCGTAGTCACATATGAAATAACTGATGGCATAAATTTAGCAACACTTTTTCCTCAAGATCTCTTGCGGGAAAAGGATAATGTCCAACTTAGAGTTGTCAATTATATCCTTTATGGAAATGGCAAGTCAATTCGAGGAATTTTTCACACAAGTATTCAATTAGTTCGCACTTGTTTAATATTGAATTGGGATCCAGAACAAAATGGTTCTCCGAAAGAGATTCGTGCTTCCTTTATTGAGGTAAAGGGAAATGATCTGATTCGAAATTTCATGAGAATTGAGTTAGTAAAGTCCAGCATTTCGTATATCGGAAAAAGATATGATAGGGCAAGTTCAGGATTGATTTCCGATAATGGATTAGATCGTACAAATATAAATCCTTTTTACTGCAAGGTTAGTATTCAATTACTTACACAACATCAAGGTACTATTGGTACATTCTTGAATCGAAATAAGGAATGCCAATCTTTGATAATTTTGTCATCATCCAATTGTTCTCGAATTGGTCCATTCAATGGTTCGAAATATAACATGATAAAAGAATCGGATCCCATAATCCCAATTAAGGATTTGTTGTGTCCTTTGGGGACTATTGTCCCTAAAATGGTAAATTTATATTCATTTTACCATTTAATAACTTATAATCAGATTTTGTTAAAGAAATATTTGCTACTTGGTAATTTTCAACAGACTTTCCAAGTACTTCAAGTACTTAAATACTGTTTAATAGATGAAAATAGGAGGATTTATAATCCCGATCCATACAGTAACATCATTTTGAATCCATTCCATTTGAATTGGCATTTTCTCCATCACGATTATTGGGAAGAGACATCTACAATAATTAGCCTTGGACAATTTTTTTGTGAAAATATATGTCTATTCAAATACAAACCGCACATAAAAAAATCTGGGCAAATTATAATTGTTGATGTTGACGCTTTAATTATAAGATCCGCTAAGCCCTATTTAGCCACTCCAGGAGCAACTATTCATGGCCATTATGGTAAAATATTTTACGAAGGAGATACATTAGTTACATTTATATATGAAAAATCAAGATCTGGTGACATAACACAAGGTCTTCCAAAAGTGGAACAAATCTTAGAAGTACGTTCGATTGATTCAATATCAATGAACCTTGAAAGGAGAGTTGAAGGTTGGAACAAAGGTATACCAAAAATTTTTGGAATCCCCCGGGGATTCTTGATTCAAGCCGAGCTAACCATAGCTCAAAGTCGTATCTCTTTGGTTAATAAAATCCAAAGGGTTTATCGATCTCAAGGGGTACAGATCCATAATAGACATATAGAGATTATTGTACGTCAAGTAACATCAAAAGTGTTGGTTTCAGAAGATGGAATGTCTAATGTTTTTTCACCCGGGGAATTAATTGGATTGTTGCGAGCGGAACGAGCGGGGCGCGCTTTGGACGAAGCGATCTCTTATCGCGCAATCCTATTGGGAATAACAAGGACATCTTTGAATACTCAAAGTTTCATATCCGAAGCAAGTTTTCAAGAAACCGCTCGAGTTTTAGCAAAAGCTGCTCTACGAGGTCGTATTGATTGGTTGAAAGGCCTGAAAGAGAATGTTGTTCTAGGTGGAATTATACCTGTTGGTACAGGATTCAAAAAATTAGTGCACCATTCAAGTAAGGACAAAAACTTTTATTTGGAAATCAAAAGAAAGAATCTATTTGACTTGGAAATAAAAGATCTTTTATTACACCATAGAGAATTATTTTGTTCTTATGTACCAAACAATTTCCATGAGACATTAGAACAATCATTTACGCGATTTCATGATTCCTAAGAGCGGATTCTTTTACTTTAACTATCTTTAACTATCTTTTAATTATCTGTATCTGTTTTTAATTATAATTATCTGGTCTGGCTTTTCTTTTAACTTAACTATCTTGTTCTTGTTCGAATATTGATAAAAAAATAAGTAATTAAAAGACATTAATGGTTTGTACTGTGTATTAAAGGTCAATTCCCGGCAGAAGGTTCCATCGGAACAATTACTTATTTCAAAGTACCTCGTCTCTTTGTTAAAGTTAAAAAAAAAGGAAGTGTGGGAAAAATGACAAGAAGATATTGGAACATTAATTTAGAAGAGATGATGGAGGCCGGAGTTCATTTTGGTCATGGTACTAAGAAATGGAATCCTAGAATGGCCCCTTACATCTCTGCAAAGCGTAAAGGTATTCATATTACAAATCTCACTGGAACTGCTCGTTTTTTATCAGAAGCCTCTGATTTAGTTTTTGATGCGGCAAGTAGGGGAAGAACCTTCTTAATTGTTGGTACCAAAAATAAAGCAGCAGATTCAGTAGCATCGGCTGCAATAAGAGCCCGGTGTCATTATGTTAATAAAAAATGGCTTGGTGGTATGTTAACAAATTGGTCTACTACGGAAACGAGACTTCAAAAGATCAGGGATTTAAGAGCAGAACAAAAGATGGGTAAACTCAACCGTCTTCCCAAAAGAGATGCGGCAATATTGAAGAGAAAATTATTTACCTTGCAAACATATCTCGGCGGTATCAAATATATGACGAGGTTGCCTGATATTGTGATCGTCGTTGATCAGAAAGAAGAATATACGGCTCTTCGAGAGTGTGTAATTTTGGGTATTCCGACGATTTGTTTAATCGATACAAATTGTGACCCGGATCTCGCAGATATTTCGATTCCATCCAACGATGATGCTATAGCTTCAATCCGATTGGTTCTTAACAAATTAGTATCCGCAATTTGTGAGGGCCGCTCTAGCTATATAATAAATCCTTGATTATGATTAAGGGGGGATTTTTTGGATTCGGTTACTATTCTTGAATTAAATAAAAAAAAAAGCAAAAAGGTAAGTGCGGGCATATTGATAATATGTTATTATATTACGTGATTTCTAGGTATCCTATGTAAATTCTTGATATCTTAAATATACAATTAATGAATACGATTTTTGATTCATATTGGTGAGTTGAAAAAGAGATAGAGATGGTTGAATCAAAATAATTTCTTTTTTGAAGTTCAATTTCTGCTAGAGGACAATATGAATGTTATACCATGTTCCATTAAAACACTCAAAGGGTTATACGATATATCGGGTGTAGAGGTAGGCCAACATTTATATTGGCAAATAGGAGGTTTACAAATCCATGCCCAAGTACTTATCACTTCTTGGGTAGTAATTGCTATCTTATTAGGTTCAGTCATTATAGCTATTCGGAATCCACAAACTATTCCGACCGACGGTCAGAATTTCTTTGAATATATCCTTGAATTTATTCGAGACTTAAGCAAAACCCAGATTGGAGAAGAATATGGCCCTTGGGTTCCCTTTATTGGAACTATGTTCCTCTTTATTTTTGTTTCTAACTGGTCAGGTGCTCTTTTACCTTGGAAAATTATACAGTTACCTCATGGAGAATTAGCTGCACCCACGAATGATATAAATACTACTGTTGCTTTAGCTTTACTCACGTCCGTCGCATATTTTTATGCGGGTCTTAGCAAAAAAGGATTGGGTTATTTTGGGAAATACATTCAACCAACCCCCATCCTTTTACCAATTAACATCCTAGAAGATTTCACAAAACCTTTATCTCTTAGTTTTCGACTTTTCGGAAATATATTAGCTGATGAATTAGTAGTTGTTGTTCTTGTTTCTTTAGTCCCTTCAGTAGTTCCTATACCTGTCATGTTTCTTGGATTATTTACAAGTGGTATTCAAGCTCTTATTTTTGCAACCTTAGCCGCGGCTTATATAGGTGAATCCGTGGAAGGTCATCATTAACTAGCTTTTCAAATAGTCTTTTTTTTTTTATTCTATTATTAAGCAAGCTTATCCCACATGATTCATGATAATCCAATTGGATGGGTAAGATAATAGTGTATGATTCCATCATCTAGAATTGTAGGAGAAAAGATAGACAATATTCCAACAGAATTCTAAAAAAAAGAAGGGCTGGGGAGGTTATAGTTAGAGTATAATATATGTAATAATGTCTATAGGCTCTAAACCCCCGTCTATTTTTCTAGGAATTATTCTATTCCAGAATCAATTAAAAAAAAATTAGGATGGTTTACATTATGGAAGAAAAGAATGGATATGTGATATTAGAATCACATTAAATATTCTTTAGTTATATGAGATAAGTCTATCCATAATATCGCTATATTACATAACTATATAATATTTATTTTTTTTTTTTAGTATTGTTTATTTTATTTATTATTATTTGATAATATGTATAATATACAATACAAATTACAAATAATATAATTTATTATTTTATTATAATTATAATATAATTATTATTTTATTTTATTTAATAGTTAGTAACTAATTGGTAGTTAATTACTTTATCTTTATTAATATAACTAATTAAATATTTAATAATTAATAATTATTAGTTAATAAAATTAAATAAATAATTAATAAATATATTTTTAATTTAAGTTTAATTTTTAATTTAATAATTTAAGTTAAGATATTAATAATTAATATCTATTGGTACTTTTTTATTACATAATATGTATTACATATTAACTTTTTTATTACTATTACATATTATTTATTACTATTACATATTAATATATATTTTATTATATTAATAATTAATATTATATTAATTTTTATTTATTTTATTTATATTTTATTTATATATATTTATTTATTTATATATATTTATATTGGATTAATTTGGTATTAAATTAATTTGATAATTTTAATTTGATAATTTGATTTATATTGATTGCAGCTCACACTGCATTTAGATAGATTTCAATATCAGTCCTTCTCTTCTAGCAATTTATTTTTTAATGAAAAAATAAATAAACTTAACAATAGTGTAGTGTAGTAAAGAACGAAGAATTAAATGAAAGAATGGTTCGAAACAAAGAAATACAATAGTTACAACTGTATGCATATGGATTTACAAAAACTCTATGATAGTTAAAAACTAAAAACGAGATAGTTCTGACGATTCCGTTTTTTAATTTAGTAATTAATATTATTATTTCAACTTGTGGATCTTAATTTAAAAAGTCATAATTGATTGGTTGATTGTATCATTAACCATTTCTTCTTTTTTGTTTTGTGTGAGGAACTTACCATGAATCCACTGATTTCTGCCGCTTCCGTTATTGCTGCTGGATTGGCCGTGGGGCTTGCTTCTATTGGACCTGGAGTTGGTCAAGGTACTGCTGCAGGCCAAGCTGTAGAAGGTATTGCGAGACAACCGGAAGCAGAGGGTAAAATACGAGGTACTTTATTGCTTAGTCTAGCTTTTATGGAAGCTTTAACAATTTACGGACTAGTTGTGGCATTAGCACTTTTATTTGCGAATCCTTTTGTTTAATCCTCCAAAATATAAAAAAGTACCTTAGAGACTTTTTTCTTATTAACTTGGAATTTTCCTTTGCTTCTTAGAATTATATTAACACGTTACTAAAAAATTACTTATTTATTGAGACAATACCTAGGAAGGGTTGATTTGAGGATTAGGAATTACCGCATTCACTTGCTTTCTTCCTTTCTGTCTTTAGCTTAGTACAATAGAAAACTTTTTTTATTTTCATTGTTTGGAAGTGTTTCAACAAATGAAATATTTTTCAATTGATATCAGATCTAAAACCTAAGTCTAAAGTCTAAGTAAAGTATCTTATTAGAAAATTTTTAAAAATGTAAAAAAATTTAAACAAAACAAATGAAATTACTATATTTCTTTTATTCTCATTAAATAAATAAAGTGGAAATAAAAAAAAAAGAAATCGATCAAAAAAAAGGGCGATCGGAGTGATACAAAAAGAACTCTGTTCTTTGTTAGTCCTATCCAAAAGAAAAGAGAGGAGAATATATGAAAAATGTAATTGATTCTTTCGTTTACTTGGGCCACTGGCCATACGCCGGAAGTTTCGGGTTTAATACCGATATTTTAGCAACAAATCCAATAAATCTAAGTGTAGTGCTTGGTGTATTGATTTATTTTGGAAAGGGAGTGTGTGCGAGTTGTTTATTTCAAGAATAGGATGGATCCATCCATCTGCACTTATGGTATTTATAAGGGATAGGGGAAATAGTAAAAAAGTGCACGATCTCGACGAATTTCTTCTGAATAAATTAAGAAATTATATGCAAGAACCATAGCATTTCGTGATTTATTGGTAAATCCACTTTGATTCTCTATCAACCAATAATGCGAGACCTTTAACATGGTTAAAGCTAAATTGTTTAAAGTCCGGACAAAACATGGTATTCTTTCTACCACTACGTTAGTAACCAAATAGTTCAAAAAAATTGGTAATTTATTTGATTTTGATATATAACACTCATATCAATAAATAAATTGAAACTATTTACGAGATAAAAAAAGGAAACAAAGTTCCTTTTTTTATCTAATGCCGAATCGACGACCTATGTATAAAAAAGAGGAATTTTTGGACTTGAAGAAAAAAAAAGTACAAATAAAAAAACAACTTTGCTGACAATTTTAGATTTTGATCTGGTCTAGTCGGAAGAGTCTTCCTAATATTCTGGTTTTTTTATTTTATAAGTTTTGATATGTTTAACTACAAACAAAACAGAAAAGAGAAGGTAGGCTCATTACATTAAAAAGCTATGGGAATACTCATACCATAAATAAATAATTGAGCGTGAGAGCCAAATGAATCGAAAGATTCATGTTTGGTTCGGGAAGAGATCATGGAAGTTGTGAAATTAATGGT
>JBAKGM010000279.1:1903889-1908889 GCA_037177215.1 Asparagus racemosus
GAAAGGAAACTTTCACGTCCGATTTTGAAGGGGGGAGATCCTATAGGATCCTATCCCAATTTTTCTTTTGCTAGGCCCATAGCTAAAAAACCTACTTTCTTACGATTACGAGGGTTATTCGAATATGAAATCCAATCCTGGAAATACAGCATCCCACTTTTTTTTACTACTCAAGGCTTCGATACATTTCGAAATCGAGAAATTTCTACTGGAGCGGGTGCTATCCGAGAACAATTAGCCGATCTCGATTTGCGAATTATTATAGATTATTCATTGGTAGAATGGAAGGAATTAGGAGAAGAAAGACCCACGGGTAATGAATGGGAAGATCGCAAAATTGGAAGAAGAAAGGATTTTTTGGTTAGACGCATGGAATTGGCTAAGCATTTTCTTCGAACAAATATAGAACCAGAATGGATGGTTTTATGTCTATTACCAGTTCTTCCTCCTGAACTAAGACCCATCATTCAGATAGATGGAGGTAAGCTAATGAGCTCGGATATTAATGAACTCTATCGAAGAGTTATCTATCGGAACAATACTCTTAACGATCTATTAACAACAAGTAGATCTACACCAGGGGAATTAGTAATGTGTCAAGAGAAATTGGTACAAGAAGCCGTGGATACACTTCTTGATAATGGAATTCGCGGACAACCAATGAGGGATGGTCATAATAAGGTTTACAAGTCGTTTTCGGATGTAATTGAAGGCAAAGAGGGAAGATTTCGTGAGACTCTGCTTGGCAAACGGGTCGATTATTCGGGTCGTTCTGTCATTGTCGTAGGACCCTCACTTCCATTACATCGATGTGGATTGCCTCGGGAAATAGCAATAGAGCTTTTTCAGACATTTGTAATTCGTGGGCTAATTAGACAACATCTTGCTTCGAACATAGGAGTTGCTAAGAGTCAAATTCGGGAAAAGGAGCCCATTGTATGGGAAATACTGCAAGAAGTTATGCAGGGGCATCCCGTATTGCTGAATAGAGCGCCTACTCTGCATAGATTAGGCATACAGGCATTTCAACCCATTTTAGTGGAAGGGCGTGCTATTTGTTTACATCCATTAGTTCGTAAGGGATTCAATGCAGACTTTGATGGGGATCAAATGGCTGTTCATGTACCTTTATCTTTGGAGGCTCAAGCGGAGGCTCGTTTACTTATGTTTTCTCATATGAATCTCTTGTCTCCAGCTATTGGGGATCCCATTTCCGTACCAACCCAAGATATGCTTATTGGTCTATATGTATTAACGAGTGGGAATCGCCGAGGTATTTGTACAAATAGGTATAATCCATGGAATCGCAGAAACTATCAAAATGAAAAAACTTATGATAATAACTATAAGTATAGAAAAAAAAAAGAACCCTTTTTTTGTAATTCCTATGATGCAATTGGAGCTTATCGACAGAAAAGAATCAATTTAGATAGTCCTTTGTGGCTTCGATGGCGACTAGATCAACGCGTTATTGCTTCAAGAGAAGTTCCTATCGAGATTCACTATGAATCTTTGGGTACCTATCATGAAATTTATGGGCACTATCTAATAGTAAGAAGTGTAAAAAAAGAAATTATTTGTATATACATTCGAACAACTGTCGGTCATATTTCTCTTTTTCGAGAAATCGAAGAAGCTATACAAGGGTTTTGTCGAGCCTGCTCATTTGGTACCTAATCATATGGGATCTAAATGAAGTAATTCGATGACACCCGTGCTAATTCGGGTCTCTCCGGTTCAACTAGGACTAGCTCCTGAATTTCTATGTGAATTAAGATCGAGAAAAGGAAGTTTTCCAATCATTGACTCAAACTCATTGTCGAATCCCACTCAGCAGAATATGGAGGTACTTATGGCAGAACGAGTCAATCTAGTCTTTCACAATAAAGTAATAGATGGAACTGCCATTAAAAGACTTATTAGCAGATTAATAGATCACTTCGGAATGGCATATACATCACACATTCTGGATCAAGTAAAGACTCTGGGTTTCCAGCAAGCCACTGCTACATCCATTTCATTAGGGATTGATGATCTTTTAACAATACCTTCTAAGGGATGGTTAGTACAAGATGCTGAACAACAAAGTTTGATTTTGGAAAAACACCATCATTATGGGAATGTACATGCAGTAGAAAAATTACGCCAATCCATTGAGGTATGGTATGCTACAAGTGAATATTTGCGACAAGAAATGAATCCTAATTTTAGGATGACAGACCCCTTTAATCCAGTCCATATAATGTCTTTTTCGGGAGCCAGAGGAAATGCATCTCAAGTACACCAATTAGTAGGTATGAGAGGATTAATGTCAGATCCTCAAGGACAAATGATTGATTTACCCATTCAAAGCAATTTACGCGAAGGACTCTCTTTAACAGAATATATCATTTCTTGCTACGGAGCCCGCAAAGGAGTTGTGGATACTGCTGTACGAACATCAGATGCTGGATATCTTACGCGCAGACTTGTTGAAGTAGTACAACACATTGTTGTACGCAGAACAGATTGTGGAACCATCCGAGGGGTTTCTGTGAGTCCTCGAAATGGGATGATACCGGAAAGAATTTTTATTCAAACATTAATTGGTCGTGTATTAGCAGACGATATCTATATGGGCCCACGATGCATTGCCATTCGAAATCAAGATATTGAAATTGGACTTGTCAATCGATTCATAACCTTTCGAACACAACCAATATCTATTCGAACCCCCTTTACCTGTAGGAGTACATCTTGGATCTGTCGATTATGTTATGGTAGGAGTCCTACTCATGGCGACCTGGTCGAATTGGGAGAAGCTGTAGGTATTATTGCGGGTCAATCTATTGGAGAACCAGGGACTCAACTAACATTAAGAACTTTTCATACCGGCGGAGTATTCACAGGTGGTACTGCCGAACATGTACGAGCCCCCTCTAATGGAAAAATCAAATTTAATGAGGATTTGGTTCATCCCACACGTACGCGTCATGGGCATCCTGCCTTTCTATGTTCTATAGACTTGTATGTAACTATTGAGAGTGAAGATATTCTACATAACGTGACTATTCCACCAAAAAGTTTTCTTTTGGTTCAAAATAATCAATATGTAGAATCAGAACAAGTGATTGCTGAAATTCGCGCGGGAACATACACTTTCAATTTGAAAGAGCGGGTTCGAAAACATATTTATTCTGAATCAGAGGGAGAAATGCACTGGAGTACCGATGTGTACCATGCACCTGAATTTACATATAGTAATGTCCATCTTTTACCAAAAACAAGCCATTTATGGATATTATCAGGGGGTTCGTGCAGATCCAGTGGAGTCCCTTTTTCACTCTACAAGGATCAAGACCAAATGAATCTTCGTTCTCTTTCTGTCAAACGAAGATATATTTCGAGTCTCTCAATGAATAATGATCAAATGAGATACGAATTATGTAGTTCTTCTTTTTCTGGTAAACTAAAAGAAGATAGGATTCCTGATTATTCAGAACTTAATCGAATCATATCGATTGTTCATTGTAATCTCAAATATCCTACTACTTTCCACGAGAATTCTGATTTCTTGGCAAAAAGGCGAAGAAATCGATTTCTCATTCCACTGCCCCATTCAGGTATCTCGATTGAACTACCGATAAATGGCATTTTACGTAGAAATAGTATTCTTGCTTATTTCGATGATCCTCGATACAGAAGAAAGAGTTCGGGAATTACTAAATATGGGACTCTAGGGGTTCATTCAATCGTTAAAAAAGAGGATTTGATTGAGTATCGAGGAATCAAAGAATTTAACCAAAAATACCAAATGAAACTAAATCGATTTTTTTTCATTCCCGAAGAAGTGCATATTTTACCTGAATCTTCTTCGATAATGGTACGGAACAATAGTCTGATTGGAGTAGATACACGAATCGCTTTAAATACAAGAAGTCGAGTGGGCGGATTAGTCCGAGTGGAGAGAAAAAAAAAAAAGATTGAACTGAAAATCTTTTCTGGAGATATCCATTTTCCTGGAGAGACAGATAAGATATCCCGACACAGTGGCATCTTGATACCCCCAGGAACAGGAAAAACAAATTCTAAGGAATCCAAAAAATTGAAAAATTGGATCTATGTCCAACGGATCACACCTACTAAGAAAAAGTATTTTGTTTTAGTTCGACCCGTAGTGACATATGAAATATCGGACAGTATAAATTTAGCAACACTCTTCCCTCCGGATCTGTTACAAGAAAGGGATAATATGCAACTTCGAGTTGTCAATTATATTGTTTACAGAAATGGCAAACCAATTCGGGGAATTTCTGATACAAGTATTCAATTAGTTCGGACTTGTTTAATTTTGAATTGGGACCAAGACAAAAAAAGTTCTTCTATAGAAGAGGCTCATACTTCCTTTGTTGAAGTAAGTACAAATGGTCTGATTCGAGATTTCCTAAGAATTGACTTAGTGAAATTCCCTATTTCGTATCTCAGAAAAAGGAATGATCCCTCCGGCTCAGGATTGATCTCAGATTCAGATAATGTGTCAGATCACACCAATAGCAATCCCTTTTATTCCAAGACAAAAATGCAACAATCATTTAGCCAAAATCAAGGAACTATTCGCACGTTATTAAATAAAAATAAGGAATGCCCATCTTTGATAATTTTGTCATCATCTAATTGTTTCCGAATGAGTCCATTCAACGCTGGAAAATATCACAATGTGATAAAAGAATCAATTAAAAAAGATCCTATAATTAAAATTAGGAATTTGATTGGCCCTTTAGGAACAGTCCTTCAATTTGTGAATTTTTATTCATTTTACTATTTAATAACTCATAATCCTATTTTGGTAACGAAATATTTGCAACTTGAAAATTTAAAACAGACTTTTCAAGTAATTAACTATTATTTAATGGATGAAAATGGGAGAATTTTGAATCCCGATTCATGCAGTAACATCGTTTTGAATTCATTCAATTTGAATTGGTATTTTCTCCATCATAATTATTTGGAAGAAAGATCCA